>PVIC010028756.1:0-23008 GCA_004025085.1 Thryonomys swinderianus
TCGAACTCAGCAACTGCCTCTGCCTCTCAAGTGCTGGGATTACAGGCGTGAGCCGCCACATCCAGCTGGCTCTTTATTTTTTGAGACAGGGTCTTGCTAAATTTCTAAATTGCCCACATTAGGCTCACACTTAGCACCCTCTTGACTCAGCCTCCCAGCGTGCTGAGATTACAGCTGTGCAACACAGGCCTAGCTAGTTCATTTAATTTTTTAAAGCCTCAGATTTCTCATCTGTAAAACTGGGTCAGTGCATACCACGTCCCAAAACAACTTTTTTTTTTTTTTTTTTTGAGACAGGGTCTCGCTTTGTAGTTCAGCCTGGCCCTGAGCTCACTATGTAGCCCAGGCAAACCCGGGACTTACCAGTTCTCCTGCCTCTGCCTCCCAAGTGCTGGAATTACAGGCGTGAGCCACCTCACTGCCGGGGCATTGTGATGTGTGGTACTGACTGCTGGGCGTATGGGCATGTTGGCCCAACATTGTGGTATGTGGTTACAAGGGATCAAACTCGGGACCTTGCGCTTTCGAGGCTGTCAGAACCACTGAGCCAAATCCCCAGCCCCTCCCATGACTCTTATATGCACCGCAGCACAATCTTGGCACTCAGAAAAAGACTACGTTGTAGATGTTTATCATTCTGAGGGACCGTGACAGGACACATGAGGGAAGACTGTAACACTGCCCGCTGAGCCATTAGTCAAACCATCTCTTGAGAAAAAGGACCAGAATCAGAACGAATGGGCACTTTGTCTGTTCCCTGCACCCAAGGGCGACACAAAGCGAGCAGGGGCTGCCGGGAACTCCCCACACCAAGCCGCAGTCACCTGAGTATTTGACTTCCTTCGCTTCTTTTCTGGGCTCTTCATTTGCAGACCTGGAAGAGCAGCAAAACGCAATCGCAGATGTTTCCCTAGGCTTCTCCAACCTCCTCCTCCCAGGAATCACTTTAACTTGAGTGCCTCCTTGCTTCCTTAACACACGAACTGCACGCCCATACTCTCAACCGCGTCCTCCCTGAAATGACACAGAGCCCAGCCCTCGACGCTCCCAGAGTCCGAGAGACGCCAATTCCACGTGGCTGCACCCCCTGGAGCCCCCCTGCGACACCTTCCCCTAACCCAAGGGCCACGTCCGACCCGGACCCTTTCCCCGACTCCCGCAGGCCTCGGCCCCCGGACGCCCCCGCTCGCCGAGCACCCTCCGCCCCTCCAAGGTGCCTGGGCCCCAGGCCTTTCAGCCCCCGCCTCTCCGCGCTCTCACCGGCCTTGCCCTGCTTCCTCCCGGTGCTGGGCGGCGCAGGGGGCGGTGCGGGGCCGCCACCTCCCTCCAGCTTGTCCGGTGGGGGCGGCGCCGAGGCGGCCATGGAGCGGAGGGCCCGGGTCAGCGGCGGTGGGCGATGGAGGCGGCCTCAGGCCGCACCATCGCCCGGAACGGGGGCCAGGGGCGCCACGAGCCCCCGGGCGGTGGCGAGCGCACGGCACGGCGCGGCGCGGCGCGGAGCGCAAACTGCGCGCTCGCCGGGGCTTCCCAGCGAGCGCGCCGGCGGTGGCGGCAGCAACCGGAAGCGGAACTCGGCTGGGCCGCCACCACCGAGCGCCGCGGAGGGGAGGCGAGGCCGGGCGCGGCCGGGACGCGGGCAGCCGCGCGCGAGCTCGTTGCTCGCCGCGCGAGTGCAGGGCAGCCTCGCACCGCGGGCACTGATCGCGTCCGCTCGCCCGGTTGGCAGCGCCCGCCCGCGGCCAGGCAGTACCACCGGGCGGGGACCGCCCCGGGCGCGCGCGGGCTGAACGCACGCCAGAGACCGGGGCCCGGGGTCGGCGGGGAGCAGAGCCGCCCGTCCGCCCGCGCTCCCGACCTTCGCGGCCTGGCGAGCAGGCGGCCGGACCGGTCGGGACCCTCCCACCCTCGAGCCCCATGGGGGTACGACAGGCTCACAACAGGGGCCAAGAGGCGGAGGTAGAAGAAATACGAACTTTAATGAAGACTATTTCCCTTTGGTATAAGTGAGACCCGTGAACAATCCAAACAAACAAAAAAAGGCGGCGGCTGGGATGGAAACTCCCGCTTCCTAACCTCCGCACCCTCAGCCTCTTCTGGAGGCCTCGAGCCAGCAAGGGAGACTGGCTAGCCGGCCGGCTCACCCCCAGGCGGGCCCTAAGCTTTGCCACACCTTAACCCCTCAGCCAGACTTCTGCCTCCCAGCCGCGCCCCTAGTTTTACAGTCCTAGGACAAAATCAATATCTGCCTCAGGTCTCTTGTAAAAAAGATAATGCTGCCGGTGGTGAGGAAATGCCAATAGTTGTAAAAGGGCTCAGAAAAGTCAAAGAGATGATGTATAAATGTAATCGATCATCATTTTGTGCTCAAAAGCCATGAAAAAAAATTAGGACAGTAAATCTACAGCCCTAAAATATACACGTATAAAAAAAATGAATGCGATTCCAAATCTACAGATGGCATTTGGGGATTGTCTACTGCTGTTAAGTCTCAAAGCCCCTGTTCCCACCGCTAGAGTGAACTGTGCAGAGAGAACCAAACCCAGGCACCACACTGCCCCGGAAGAGCCAGGGCCAGCGCCAGGCTGAGGGCTGCACTTTGGCTGTGGAGAGCACACGCATGCATCATAGAGGGGCGGGCTTAGAAAGGTATGTACAGACCCCGGGAGGGGCTGGCCAGGAGGCACTGAAAAGGGGTGGCAGTCCCCCCTCCCTGGCCGGGAGGAGGCTCTGGGGCCGGCTCTGAGGGTTGCATAGCCCCCTGGAGAGGGGACAGCTGTCGCTCCTGCCTCTGTTTCCCCAGCCCACGCCAGAGGGCGTGCCGAGCAGAGGGCAGTGTCAGCACCCCGTCCTTGAACTCTCAGGGGCCTGAGAACTCTGCATAGACTATCTTCAGACCTAGGAGATGGTCAAAGGCACACGTTTAAACACGGGGAGAAAGTGTTGAAAGGGATCTGGGATGCCATGAACCCAGGAGACCAGAAGTGGAATTCATTCTCCTTCCCCAGAAGGGTGATGTCTCCCCCGGGCTTGTCACCATCGGACATCTTCCATTACAGGAGCCCCTTCCTGGGGAAGGGGGCATCAGGTTGGCACAGGAAAGGCCCAGGCAAGGAGGCCACTCTACATTAATACTTTGGTGAGGTGTGGGGAGAAGCAGGTTTCTACCCCAGGCTCCTGACTCAGTCCTCTCATTCGGCTGGATACTGAACCCAGCGTCCACACCACTCCCAGCTCCCACCAAGGCCAGGCCCACTGGACACTCCCAAGTGAGGTCCTGAGAGACAGGCTTGGGGTAGAACAGGCCAGAGGGCTTCTGGGAGAGAGGCCAGGGCAGATCAAAGCTTCCGCTCCACGGGTTGTTGTAGACACAGTTCGCTGCCCGCAGAGATGATGGGCAGGTGATTGTCCATGTGGTAGCTGATGAGGTGACTGACGCTCTCAAAGCGGTGATCCTTGGTCCGGACCTGGGAAGGTGGGAAGGAAGCGGTCAGCTCAAGCGGAGTCCACGGGGAGACCTCAGGGAGGAGAAGGCTGGAGGACAGGGGAGAAGGTCCCCGCCTGGGCTCCTGAGGCACTGCAAAGGGAGGCTGTGCAGAGCTGTGGGAACGGGCAGGTCCGGGAACTGAGGAAAGGGACTCGGCCCGGAAACTGTCAACCTGAGGAATGACAGTGTTCTTGATTCAGGGAAAGCTGGCAGGTCTCAGCGGAAGATCAGAGTGCGAACAAGACATGGAATGCAGGCGGAGATTCTGTGGAAAAGGGATGGGGGGTCAGTGCGCAGTGCAGGTAAGAGGTAGGGTGCCGTGAGGGCCACTATCGAGGGCTTGGCTCCCGCTGCACAAGGAGACGCGGAGTGTCCAGCCTCTAACCAGCCTCGCTGAGCACGGTGGTTTCCTCACTCGTCAGGAGGGGCCCGAGCCCGGCCTGGTGGTGCACACCTGTAATCACAGCTCTCTGGGAGGCTGAAGCAGGAGCATCACAGATCTGAGCCCTGCCTGGCAACTTAGTGACTTAGCAAGACTCTGTCTCCAAACAAAAGGCATGGGGATAAAGGTGGCTCAGTTCAGTCCCTAGTACTACCAGGGGAGGTGGAGGCGAGGCGAGATGAGCCTTCTGGCTGGCGGCCTTAAGCTCGTGGGTCTGGTCAGCACCGCAGGACACTCAGCTCAGAATCAGGGCTCCTCCGCCACGAGCGGGACTCCCGGGGGGCAGCCAGCAGAGCGAAGCCCAGCAGGAAGGGGCATGCTTGGGGGCGCTGTACCTTCCCTGCCGCCACCCTACCCCCCTCACTCACCACACCCTCGGGGTCCACCAGAAGCAGGTGCTTCGGCTGTCCGCTCTGCAGGCCGGTGAGCACGTACTGGCCGGGGGTGGTCGTGCTCTCTCGCACCAGGAAGTCGCCATTGAGCTGCAGCAGAGCCTCAGCCTCCCGCCGACTCAGTCTGCCGTGGAACCAGGGCTCCCCTCGGAGCTGCTCAGCCATGGACATCAGCTGGGGAGGTGGAGGCACCCGAAGGGCGTCTTCAAATGGCTCTGGGGGTGCAGAGAGGCTCAGCAGGGTCAGCTAGGCCAACAGATGCCCAGGACCCAGACCTTCCAGCAGGGAGGAAAGACAGGCAGGAGATGAGGACATGGGACGAGAGACACACTCACTCATGTCAAAGAGGTCGCGGGGCACGCTGCCGTTGACAGCGGGATTGGGGGGTCCAGCCCCACCCCCTGCCTGCCGGGTCTTGTCCAGGTTCTGGACGTTGACATAGGAGGGGTCGTCGAACAGCTCTCTGCCTGCAGGGGAGAGGGGGTGCTGCAGCACACTCGTCTCTGCACGCCCCTGCTGCCCACCCAGCTCCCTCCGTACCTGGGCAGGGTGGTGGAGGTGGCATCTGCTTGCGGACTTCGGGGTCACCCACAGCAGGCTGCCCTACGGGCTGAAGGGATAGACTCACTGAGGCCAGACGCCCAGCGTCCCTCCCTCCCAGGGCCCAGGCGCCGCCGTCCGAGCAGCTCACCAGGGTAGCTCCCAGGTGGCTGGGGGTCTGGGCGCCGGGTGCGGTGGGTCGAGCAGCCCCTGGCGCGGCTCCTTCCCGAAGCCTCATGTCCACCACCCCCCCGAGAGGGGGCTCCTTTCCAGGAAAGTCGTTATAGTACTGATGGTCCGGCGGCTCCTCCTCCTCCTCATCCCAGGCGGAGCCGTCGAAGCCGGCCATCCTGAGAGACACACAGTCAGACGGGCAGCCCGCTGTGTAGCCAGGAGGTTGGAGGAGACAAACTCGGCCAAGCACCGCGGCCGCACCTGAGGCTGGGCGCCGTACAGTGAACTCATTTCATCCCTGGAAGCTCTGAAGGCTGGCATTATTTCCTTCCCACAGTTTACAAATGAGAATGAGTCAGAGGTGAAAAGATGTGCCCAAATTCCCACAACAAAAAGAGGTTGTGCCCAAGGATAAGGTTTGGGTTTGACTCTACGCTCATGCCCTTGATTTGGGCACTGTCTCCAAAGAGGGGTAGGAAGCACAGAATAGCCTAACTCCTGAAACATGCAGTGCCCGCTGGCACCGCTGCTTAACCCATGAGGCCTGAGGTAGGAAAGGTAGGAAGCTCGGAGAAAAGACATCTTCTTAGTCCAAATTCACGACGTCCGCCAGGGCAGGAGAACACAGAGCAGAGGATGGGGACTCAGGAAGAGAGAGAGGGTGGGCTGGATGTGAGGATGCTAGGAACAGAAAAGCCCATTCAGCAGAGAAAGCGAGGGTGCCCAACCCCCCAGCACACAGGATGCCCACAGGCGCCAGAAAAGTAAGAATGGCAGGAAGTGGGAAGCAAGGCCTGCAGACTCTGCTTTCCGGAGCTCTGGGAGCTCAAGTGTGGGAAGAGCAGACCCACTTTTCCAGTCCCTTCCAGAGCCGAGGGCTGCCACATGCCCTGTCCTCCGCTCACCTGTCATGGGGGGTGACCAGCTTGGGTGGGTTCCTGAGGTATTGTTTAAAGCGCAGCTCGAAGGCCTGGCCGATGGTGCTGATGACGTCCTGGGCGAGCCCTTCGGGACACTCCAGGATGTGGCAGGCTGGAGGCACAGCAGAGGCTTAGAGAGCTCCGGAGGGGGCCATGAGGAGGCGTGGACAGGCCCCTACCAGCCGTGCTCAGCGAGAGTCGGAGAGATGCCCCAGGTCCTGCTCACCTGCCTCACGGACAGCTGGCCCCGCCCAGTGCTCCCCACCACGCCTCACCTCTCTGATTCACAGGGTCTTTGGCAACATAGGCGACATATTCGGCTGTGTCCTGGTGGACAGAGTCGGAAGAAGCCGGTTACTTATACCTTAAAGCTCCACCTCCTTCTGACCCTGCACCCGGGCTTTACAGATAGTACCACAACCCTGGCATCCCCGCCTTTCTACCCCTGTTTTTCCCATCCCCAGCCCCTTATGCTTCTCCCCCCACCTCCACTCTGTCCCCCAACTCACCGGGTCCCCGCCGGACGCAAACGAGATGGACTGCATGTGGTGATTGGCAATAATCTGAGGGTCCAGCGGGGGGAGGAGGAGGGAGGGCAAGGCAAGCATCAGGCGGCTGGGCCCCGCAGGGCGCCTCCCCCTCGGCCCAGCACCCTGGAGCCCCAGCCGCCTCCCTTGGCTTCCTACCCCACGGTCCCTGCCATCCCCACATCCCCCTCCTCCTACCCTCCTGCCCCCAAGTCTCCTCTCCTCGCGTGGCCCCTAACTGAGCCGTCCATGCTTCTGCCCGCCTTTCACCCAACCAACCTGTTTGCAATCTGCGGCCATGAGGTTGAGGCTGCTGGTAGACACGGTGAGAGTGATTGGCATTCCGGCGAATTTCAGGTTACTCCTCCCCAGGATGGAGCTGAGAGGGCGGCTGCAGGGCTAGGGGACGCCCAGCGCCTCAATCTGAGCATCCTCACCCCAGGAAAACACTCCTGCCCTTCTGCCCACGCGCCCCACAGGGCCCTCCCCTGCCCCTCCACACTGTCCCAGCCCCACCCACCCCACTTACCTTTCTCCTCCTTGTCGCCCCCTTAGCACCCGGCACCGCCTCACACAGCAGACTGATGGCCTCCCTGGGGAAAAGCGGTGCTCAGACCCACAGCCTGCCTCCCACTCGGCTGGGGAAGGGAAGGCCAGGGCAGACTCCCAGGGCGCTCCAGGCTCTTTGTCATAGTGGATTGAATTAAGGCCCTTTAATATTTGATGACACTGAGGCCGCTTCCTGGCTGATTGGGTTAGGGCCTCAATGGGCACGGCCTCACCTCTTCCGAGCTACCGACCGACCGTCACACGCCCATCCCAGAGGCCACGTTCCCCCTGCCCACTTTCTACTGGGAACCCCCTCCCAGCTGCTTCTGCCACCTTCCTCACATGCACCGAGGCTCATGGCCACACAACCAGGCCCAAGTCACTCCGATTTAGACGACTCCTCTAACTTTCTCCAAATCCTCTTTGCCCCCCCCCAGAAGCGCCCTTAGCATCAGCCCCAAGTCCCCCTCCCCTCTGCCCCTCCTGTGGCCTCATGCAGTCCGGCCCCTGCTCACTGACCTGGTGACCTGAGTCCGGGTGTTGAAGTCAAGGGCACGCATGGACTGCAGGACCTCCACGCAGCCCATGTACTGAGGGAGGGGAGGCGGCAGGTCAGCTGCCTCTCCCGCCCTCCGAGGCCCAGGCCTCTTCCCTGTGTGGCCCGGAGGGAGGGAAAGACCTGGTGCCACAACTGCGTCCTGTAACACGCAGACTGCAAAGCGGGACGAGCAGAGAGCCAAGCCGGGAGTCCTCATGCACCCCGGAGAGTCTGGAGGAGAGCAGGGGCTGTGGGGGGTGGAGGGCACCTCGGGAGACGGGGCGGAGCCAGAGGGGACGCCGCCGCCACTACAGCCTCGATGTGCCAGGCATTATGCTCGTTTGGGGAAAGGGTCCCCGAAAAAGGAAATGGACCCAGGCAGAAATTTTCCCAGCCTAGGAAGGAAGGGAGGACAGAACTGGAGAAAGAGCAAAAGTACAGGCTGCTGGGGAAGAGCAGGAAGAGACCGCAGGGAAGCGGAGGGGAGCAAACAGAGGCACTGGGGGCTGCGGGAGGGGGCGGAGGGAGGAGGACATTCACTCACCCGAACCAAGTAGGAAACCCCGGGTCCCATGACTTTGTCGTTGGGATGCAGCCAGCCCCGCGTGGGCTTATTGACAAAGCTCCCGTGGCGGGTCCACTCCTCGCCCCCCAGCTGGCCCCCTTCCACCCGAGTCCTGCGCCCGCCGCCTCCGCTCAGCTTGTTCATGTCCTGGAGGAGGGGCAGGGGCCCTGAGTCCAGCGCAGCTGTCCCTGCGACTCCCTCCCCGTCCCCGGCGGCCCTGCCGGACTCCCCCTTCGGGCCCAGGCGCCCCCCAGCCGGGTTGGCCAGCTTCAGGTTGCTCATCCGGGGGAAGAAGGAGCACAGGGTGGTGGGACTGTCGTCGCCAGGCACGGGAGGCAGGATGGGGCCCAGGGAGGAGGCAGACGGGGAAGGCAGCTCCTCCGGGGGGCTGGACCCCGAGGCCCCCTCCTCCAGCGAAGACAGAGACTCGTTCCGAAGGGGGTTGTACTTGGGCTTGGGGGGTAGGAGATCCATGACTGGAAGAGCCTGCGGCTGCTGCCCGGCCGGCCCGGCCCCCCTGCCAGTGCTGGCAAGGGGGCCAGGCAGGGGGCATCCCAGCCCTTGGCCTGGCCGGACCTCCGCAGCCCGGGGTCACAGAGGCCTTGGGGAGAGAAGGGCCAGTGGCTTCCGCTCCCCCAGGTCAGAACCAGACAGCGCGCGGCCCCATCCCCGCCCAGCGCGGAGCCTCTCCTCAGGCTGAGGACAGAACAGGCTGGACCGACGGGTGCTGGCTCCGCCCCGGGGCGGGGCTCACAGGGCAGCAGCCAATCCCGAGCACAGTGCTGACTCACAGGCTCAGAGGGGCTGAGCCCGGCCCGCTGCCAAACCTCTGACTCCGGCCACCCGGGGCGGGCCGTAGCCCTCGGAGCTCCTTCCTCCCGCTCCACGTACACAGCTAGGAATCTGGGGAGCAGGAAAGTGGGGGTGGGAGTGAAGGATGGAGCAGCAGGAAAGAAAGGAAGAAGATAAGGGTAGGTCTAGATCCCTCCAAACAGGACACGGGCAGGCCACAGCGAGCAGGAAGCCAGAAGAGGCTGGGGGGGAATAAGGGAGGAAACAGGCAGCCTGGGTGGAAAGGGCGGGGATCCCAGAGCTCAGCATTTCCCTTCCTGCCACTGAGTTCCTCCTCCACCCTCCAGCCCAGGCAACCCCCACAACTGCCACGTCTGGTGTGGTGGCCTCTGGGAGCCCTGAGCCATTAGCATCCTGTGCTACACAGCTGTGAGCTGGAGTGCGGGGAAACGGGAAAGGAAGAAAATGGTCCCAGTGGGTGCAGAGCAGGGCCGAGAGGACAAGCACAGCTGGTGAAGTAAGAGGCAAGGGCCAACCCAGGTGGGGCATTGGGGAGCTACAGGACGACCGTAGCAAGGTCAGCCACGTTCTCTTGGAGTGGCACCACCAGCCAAGGAGCAACACCCCTACAGCGGGCACTGGGCCCTTCCCACAGCCCTAGTGACCAAAGCTAGAAGCTAACGCAGGGAAAGAGCACCTGGCGTGGTGGTTCGTGCCTGTATCCCAGCACTCTGAAAGTCTAAGGCTGGAAGATCACTTGCACTGGGAGGTTCACTGTGAGAATCCGAGGTCAGCCTGGGCTTCAGAGTGAGTTCAGGGCCAGCCTGAACCACGGAGAAGACCCCGTCTCAAAAAACAAGGAGACGTCACAAGAGAAGACCGTGTCAATAAGAGAGGGGTTGAAACTGGACCCAGGGAACTTGGAAAATCCCAAAATACAAGTAAAAGACATGTTTCCCCAAGCTCCCTTCAGCATTACCCTTGGATTACTCCAAGGCTTACAACAATCTATGCTACAGTGATTAACCACAGTTATACTTACAATGTGTTAAGTATCTTGCCTACTTCAATTCCCCATAATCTTCACCCCAGCTCAGCTTTGTCAGTGCAGCCCGCACTTGAGAAGGAAATTTACCCCATTTGCTAAGGTCTGAGCTCTCAGCATACACAGACTGAGGAAGGATTCTGCCAGCCTCACGTTCCAAATACACACAAAAACGTACTACAGCTGGGCGTGGTGGCTCATGCCTGTCACCCCAGCACTCGGGAGGCAGAAACAGGAGGATTGCTGAGTTCCAGACTTGCCTGGGCTACATAATGAACTCAGAGCCAGCCTGAACTACAAAGCAAGACCCTGTCTCCAAAAAAAAAAAAAAAAGTACTACAGTGCCCACATCTTTAGAAATGGCACTATGATGCTTGGAGTATCCACAGACAGGAAACGGCCAACAGGTGTGGGAATGTGGAAATAAAGAAGTATGATTTTACATCTGCAGAGGGAGAAAGGAGTTTCCTACTGGAAGACCAGGTGATGGGTGGGAGGAGCCATATGTTGTTTCTCAGCAGCAAGAGGGACGGGAAGTAGCAGGAAATGGTGAAACCTTCAGGAATGTTTCCAGCAAGGAAGGCTGGACAAACCCGGCCAGAATGAACCCCCAGCGTGAGCTCTGGTTAGGGGATAGGGAAGAGCCAAGAAAAGGGGAGGAGGGGCTGAAGGGTTCCTAAAACGCAAAAAGGTCACAAATCCCTACTCATGGCTCCAAAACCACCGTTTTCCGGCGGGAGAAAATTTTGCTCCTGTCCACAAGGCACACAAGTCCACAGCCCTATCTAGCCACGGACAGGTTCGACCTGGCCGATCTGGTTCCACAGCTGTTCCTGGCGTAGGGTCAGGACTAGGAAGGGAAACTGTGAGGCCGGGAATCTAAGCAAGTCTCTCCCACTCTCGTGCTGAACTTCTTCAAATAGATCCACCCTTGGAAAGGATGAAAGAAAAGACAACGTCTATTTTGAAACCAGAGATGGGAGCTTGAACTTCCACCTGGTGGTGTGCAAGAGTTCGGAAGAACTGAGCCCAAGGACCAGAGAGAAAGGGCAGGAAAACGATCGTAGTCGAAACATCTGAGGGAGAGGATACTGAGGTGAGGCCTTAGGCCCGGCAGACAAAAATCAATTTCCTAAGGGGGCGTGGCCCCTAAAACTAGTGCCGAGATGCCAAGCTTCTGGACTATCCAAAGCGGAAAGCTGAAGGGGCGGGGCCCCAGGGAAGGCCGAGCCCTAGGGAGGCGTGGCCTCATGGAAGCCGAGTCCTGCTTAGAGTAGCAACGCCGTGCACTTTAGGAAGCCGTAGTTTTGACAGTTAAGAGTTAGCGGATAATCACTGCGAGGCGCAGTTCCGGAGAACTTGAAGGACTAAGGAAGGCTTTATTGTAGCAGTGCTTGGAAGCATGCCTGGAGGGTGGGACTTCCAGGAAAGCTGGACAGCAGGGCGGGGTCGCGACAATAAAAGACAAGTCCGGGTTCGGGGAGCCCCCTGAATTGGAAGGTGGGACTTCCGGGAAGGGGTCTCAGGGGTGGGGCTTAGCAATGAAGACCGGAAGTGGGGTCCCAAGAGAGGGGTTCCGGAGTAGAGAGGTGGATCGCCTAAAAAGAAAAAAGAGTCAAGACTCACCAGGGCCTCATGGAGTCTCCGCACCGCACCGCGGGCCGACTTGGTTCCGGATCACGCCTCCGCTTGCTCCAGTCGCCGCTCCAACTTTCTCCCTGGGCCCGGCCTCCCCGAAGAAACTTTATTACACTCACTTCCGGCCTCACTAACCCTTGACCCTCTACCTCACCGTCCCTCCTTCACCCCTCCTACTTTCCCAAACCAGCCAGTGGTAGCGCGAGGATGCGCACAGGAACAGTCATAGCCAATCAGAGGACTACATTTGATCCAGGGTGGTTCTTGAGAAATGTAAGAACTACAACCCAATAAACACTCCAGAAGAAGCAAAGATGAGCCAATCGGAAGCTAGAAAATGGAACTGTCCCGCCTTACGCCAAAAGAACCAATAATAAGTGCGGGCGGTGTGTTTGAAAGCGAGGCCAAAGAGGGTGGGAGCGCGTGCTGCTGGGAGCTCCTTGGAGGTTGGCGGCGCAGCGCTGAAGGCCCGCAAGCCGACCGAACATGTCGCACAAACAAATTTATTATTCGGACAAATACGACGACGAGGAGTTTGAATACAGGTTAGTGGCGGCGTGGGGTCCACGGAGAGGTCGTGAGCCTTAAACTACAGGGCACGGAGGAGTTAGTAATCCGGGCTAAAACGACAGAACCGGCGCATGCGCAGGAGATTAACGAGACGAGTGCGAGATTGGTTGAAAATGTAAAGCGCATGCGCAAAGGATGGGTGGAGACCCCAAAACAATGAAGGGGAATTTGAAATCGGGCCTCGGTTGACTGCAGGTTGTACTGAGTCCTTCCATCCTCAGGGCTTTGTGAATCATTCTCACAGCTTTATTGAACAAGTTACATTTGCCTTCTGAAGACGGCTAGTATCACATTAACCCCACAGAGCCTTCTGGGAGATGGAGAAAAAAACAGCTGAAATTGACGGCCTCAGTGTTAGGGGCGTTCTGACAGAGCTTGAGTGTTGTATATTGATTCATGGGAAAGAAAAGGGGCATGGTTGCCTGGCTTGTTTCAGCTAGGGGTTTCAAGGAACTGGAGTGGAATTAAAGGTGGCCAGGGGCCCTGAGAAAAGATAATATAGGCCTAGTACGTGCCCTTGCTATACTGGGCCAATTATGGGGTGCTTATAGGTTTCAGGTTTTCTGCTGTTCACAGACGTAATCTGCGGAAAATACCGGCAGACTTGAGAAGGGCCGTGATACCATGCTGTACTAGAGCCATGGACGGTGGGACAGGCAGGCAGGACTTGCTAAGAGTTGAGGGCAGTGTCTACCGGAAGCCAGCCGCGACGCCCTCTCACACACCAGACAGATGCCAGAAAGAGCAAACACTTCTTGATCGAAATGGTTTTGGAAGATACTGGATAGCCATCTGCCAGGAGGCTGAAGAAAAAATACTTGTACTGGATACAGCATTTGGATTTGATACATTTTTGAGTCCATGATAAGTGTAGCTTGGATAAACACATACCCTTCTTTTTTCCAGCATCACTGAATTAAGTTACTTATCCTTAGCTTTTCCACTACGTCTAAACTACTACCTAAAACTGTATGCTTATAACATGTGAACGACTGGAGAGAAATCACTAATTTCATCCTCTAGAACATGTAACTCACTTGGCTTAAGAAGGTTTTTTTGGTTGTTTTATATGGTCAAGACAAATTTTGTGTCGTGAACTAGTTATAATTAAGCCATTGTCAGAAATTTACACTAGAGACCCGGGGATTTCTCTCAGTGGTTCTGGCTTCTGCCTGGCAAGCACAAGGACACAAGTTTGACCCCACTACCACATACCACAATGCCAGGCGTAGTGGCTCACGCCTGTAATCCCAGCACTTGGGAGGCAGAGGCAGGACTGCTGTGAGTTTGAGGCCAGCCTGGGCTACATACATAGTGAGTTCAGAGCCAGCCTGAACTACAAAAAACTAAAAAACAACAAAAAAAGAAATTATCTTTAGGGGGAAAAAAAAAAAACCCTCTCATTACTAGCACAGAGGATTATTCTGGTCCAAATGAGAGTAGTCCTTTTTTTTTTTTTTTTTTTTTTTTTTTTTTTTTTTTTTTTTTTTTTTTTGAGACAGGGTCTCGCTTTGCAGTTCAGGCTGGCCCTGAGCTCACTGTGTAGCCCAGGCAAGCCGCCGCGAACTCAGCAATCCTCCTGTCTCTGCCTCCTGAGTGCTGGGATGACAGGCGTGAGCCACCACGCCCATCACTGTGGTGTGTGGTATTGATGGCTGGTGGGCGTGAGTCACCACACCCAGCATTCTATGTGGTTACCGGGATCGAACCCAGGACCTTGCACTTGCGAGGCAGGCACTGGAACCACTGAGCTAAATCTACGGCCCAAGAGAGTAGTCATTTTTTTGCCATGAAGAGACACTTTTGGTTAAGAACATAGGATTTCCCAAGTCTTGTGGCGATCCCATCAGAGTTGGGGAAGTGAAATTCACCTACATTTCATCCCTTACAGAGACTTCCACACAGCACTCCATAACAAGCCCTTCTGCTCCACAAAATAACTTCTCTGCTAATCATTTAAAATTCACCTCTAGCTATTAACACTCACTGTGCTTTTGGGGGCTCCCATAGTATTGTGGGTAATCCACAGAATTCTGTGAGTTCCACCAGAATTCTGTAAGGCCCATTAGGCCTGGAACTTGAGCATTCACGTTGGAATTATTCATTAATTTGTACTTTCTGTATACTTTTGTGAAAATTTACATAATTTGGCTCGTATTTCTAGCTGCCTGCCCACCATCGTGAGATTGAATATACTCACTGACATCAGAAACTAGTTTCCCAGAAGGTATAACCTTGATTGAATTTGTACACAGGCATTTGTGTGCAGATAGGACCCAGCACTGACAGAAACTCCCACCTCCCCTGTTTCTGTTCCAGACACGTCATGTTGCCCAAGGATATAGCCAAGCTGGTCCCTAAAACCCACTTGATGTCTGAATCTGAATGGCGGAATCTTGGTGTTCAACAGAGTCAGGGATGGGTCCATTATATGATCCATGAACCAGGTCAGTGTAATGGCTAAAAGCAACCATATGCCGATAGCACTGCTACCCTGAAGGACTGAGAGTGCCTAACCCAAAACAAGAGGGTAGAAGGAAATCATATACTGGGCTCTCCACCCATACACCAGCCATCTGCACAGACTGGAGTGACCAAAAATAAAAGTAAAATGTGTGGGAAATTCAGGGACAGCCTGTTAGTAAAAAACTTAAATCTTCAGTTTAGCCAGAGTACACTTAACACTGACTGTGGCCCCAGCTTTGTTTGCCATCTGAAAGCAAATTCTTGGATGTGTTCCAAATAGGCAAAGGAAATTATTTTTCTTGATAAGACACCAGACACCCAGCTGCCAGGCAAAACTAATAAAGGACGCTGCAGGGCTGTACAAACATAGCAGGAGCACAGACGCTAACAGCTGTGTTTGGCAGACAGGCTGGACTTTGGGTCTGTTTCTAGCCCATATGCTTACCTCCTAATTTGGTTACGAAGATCTGAGGGCACGATAGCTGGGATATGCTGTAAGTTGTCCATAGCACGATGTGAGTTTGGCTCTTACATTTCTCTCCATCTTTCAGAACCTCACATCTTGCTGTTCCGGCGGCCACTACCCAAGAAGCCAAACAAATGAAGCTGGCGAGCTGCCGTTCAGCCTCGCGCTTCCAGCTTCCTTCTGCCCGACATCTTCCCGCTATTCTGATTGTGTTGCCTCCTCAGTTCTCTCTCTCATATTTAAAGGCTGTTCTGTACCCTGTTGGATGTGCTGGTGACTGCCTTGCTTCTCGAGCAGAGCACCACCACCGCAGCCCTGCCACGGGAGTCCCTGTGGGCCGCGGCCTCAGGGACCCTGGAGCCACCGTGTGCGTTTACGGAGGACGCCCCTGATGGGTGGAAGGAGCGTCTGAGAAGCAGAACGTGGCTTTTACAGGGATTGTGGAAACTTGCTCTCTTGTGTTTTCCTGCTGGGTACTATATGTGTGGTGACTTACGGAATTGTGTTTCAATGTATTGGGAACTTTCCATTTTATTTGAGAAATCTGTTCAATGTTAAATTTTTTATTAAAGCAGTTTTTATAATCTGATTCTGTGATTGTAAGGATTTTTTTTCCCTACTTGCAAAGTGACCATTATATTCAGTATTGTGGTTCTACCTATATGCCTTACAGTCTGATAATGAAATTCAACTATTGGAGATAATGAAGTTTATTTGAATATTCTGGTTAACTAGTGATTTTTGGTTTTATGGGTTTTCTCTTTTGTTTTTCTTTGTAGTAGTGGGTAATTAAACCCAGGGCTTCACACCGAGTTCCATTCCAGCCCTTTTTTTTTTTTCTTTTCTTTGAGACAGGGTCTCGCTTTGTAGTTCAGGCTGGCCCTGAGCTCACTATGTAGCCCAGACAAGCCTCCGACTCAGCAATCCTCCTGCCTCTGCCTCCCGAGTGCTGGGATGACAGGCATGAGTCACCACGCCCGGCACTGTGGTATGTGGTATTGATTGTTGGTGGGCGTGAGTCTCCACGCCCAGCATTGTATGTGGTTACTGGGAATCAAACTCAGGACCTTGCGCTTGCGAGGCAGGCGCCGCTAACTGAGCTAACCTTCCGGTCCCTTTTTTTTTAAATTTTATCTGGCCATAGTGGTACATGACTGTACCCAAGCACTTGGGAAGCTGAGGCAGGGGGAGTACTGCAAGTTTGAAGCCACTTTGTACTACATAGCAAAGCTCTGTTTCAAAAGCAAAAAAAATTTTAAAGGCGTCTCACTAAATTGCTAAATTTTCCAAGCTGGACTCCAACATGTGACCCTTCTACCTCAGCCTGCCAGATGCAGGGGTTATAGATGTGCACCAACATCCCAGCTCTGGATTTTAGGCTACTTTAAACAGACTTGCTGTCCCTTTGCTGGCTCACCTGAGGTCAAGGGTACATAGGGACAGCTTCATCTCATGAACGAGTGCACTGTTTGCTACGGTGAAGGGTGCTGCCTTAAGTGCCAACATGTGAAGTGTAAGAAGGGTTAAGGGAGGAGACTGTCAGCTAGGGATCGCCGTGTGTCTGCCTCAGACCAACGCGCCCATGACCGATTATTTACGGTGCCTGTTCGCGGGTTGGTCTCAGTGGGTCTCAATTTTGGTCAAGTGTTGGAATCAGCTGGGCAACTCTGGAAGCACTGGCACCCAGGACTCCTGCCCAGATTCTGATTTAGTTGGTAGGAAGCACAGACCAGATGTAGTTAGTTGAAGCTTTTCTGTGCAGCTGGTACAGTACTCAGCTCTGAGCAAGCAGGTGGAAATCAGGCACGGTGGCACACGCCTATCATCCCAGCCAGGGAGGAGGGTCTCCAGCCAGCTGCACAGCAAGACTGTCTCAAAAGAAAGAAAAGGAAAAGGTAGATCCTTAAGAGGATCTACTTAAAAGTAAACTGTAGATCTCTGACATTTCACCAAGGAATACCTTCTAAAAATAAAACTAGTACAAAAGGAAACCTCTTTTTTTCCTATCTCCCATCCACTTACTCCTAGAAGAGTTCTTTTGGTGTCATCCTTGAATGTGGCATCAGCATCGCCTGTGAACTATATCGCCTGAGCTAAATCCCTGGCCCCTCTTCCAAGATTTTGTACAATAAGATGAGGCCAATGTGACTCAGCATGCCTTTGAACTCCAAATGTAGCCCACAGATCAGCCTCAGATGGAACAGAATGAGAATCTCAGGTCACACCCAAACCTACTCAATCAATCTGCATATTAAAAAGATCCCCTTGGGCCAGGGATTTAGCTCAGTGGGTCCAGCCAATGACTGGCAAGCATTTGATTCCCAATAACCACACACCACAATGCTGGGCGTGGTGGCTCACGCCTGTCATCCCAACACTCTGGAGGCAGAGGCAGAAAGGATTGTTGTGAGTTCAAAGCTTGCCTGGGCTACACAGTGAGCCCAGAGCCAGCCTGAACTACAAAGCGAGGCCCTGTCTCAAAAAAAAAAAAAAAAAAGATCCCCCAGCTAGAGCTAGTACATTACTGAGTGTCGAGATGGTGGTGGTGTCAACCTGTAACCCCTGTACTCCAGAGGCCAAGACAGGAGGACCCCATAGTTGGAGACCAGTGTAAACTGCACAGCAAGATCCGGTCTCAAAGCAAACACACACACACATACACACAAAGGCTCTAGAGAGTTAGTATAAAAATTAAAGCTCTGGGAAAAACTTTCCCCCCCCCGCCAAAAAAAAAAAAAAACTTAAAAAAAGTTAAGCTGGGCAAGCTGGCACATACCTACAATCCTAGCCCTTGAGAGACTGATTCAGGAAGATTTCCTCAAATTTCAGGCCAGCCTGAACACAGACTCAGTCTCAAAACAACAACAAAATTAAAATAAAGCAACTACTTTTCTACTCAGTACCGCCCCAGTGTGCTTTTGGACAAAAGACTAAATGATCAGGACGATGTGGAAATCCAAAGCCAAAACAGACATTCTACTCACCCTCCCCACTAGGCCAGTCTTTGAGAGGTGGTGTTTGAACTAAGCCTCACCTGGGGCAGGGTGGGTCAAGGGGGAGGTGGTTTGTGTGATACTGAGGATTGAGCCCAAGGACTTCAGTTGGTGCTACATCCCCAGCCCTTCCTTCCCTCTGCAGACAGGGTTTCACTGTTTCACTCAGGCTGGGCTTGAATTCCTGCAGCATAGATAGGCCCAGAACCTTCGCTAAGATCCTTCTGCCTCAGCTTCCCAGAGTACTGGGATCACAGGTATTCGCTAGCTATAGGCAGCTTTTTGTTTGTGTTTTTAATCTCCTCAGAGGTTCACGTAATTTGATCCTTTCCACTTACACTACAGACAAAAGTGCTTCCCGCACTAACTGCTCACCTATTCTAAGAAACTCCCTCCCCGCAGGGAAGGCCGATAGACAGTCTCAAATCACCCACCTTCCTACTTTGTTCCACAAATAAAATCCCAACCTGGCGCTGCGGGGCGCCCGTAATCCCAGCTGTGAGGGGGCAGAAGGAGGGTTAGGCAAAGGGATCCTTAGGCCAGGACCAATCTAAGCGGCATAATAAACGAGACCCCCCACATCAAGAAATGACTAAACTGGGGATTGTAGCTCATTGCTGAGCGCTTGCCTCGCATGCGTGAGGCCCTGGGTTCATTACTAGTGCCTGACTCCTTACGCTAAAATTTAGTCACCGTTTAAAAAAAAAAAAAAAAAAAAAGGGCCGGGCATTTAGCCCAGTGGTTCCAGCGCCTGCGCGGCAAGCGCAAGGTCCCGAGTTCCATTCCTGGTACGACATACCACAATGCCGGCCGTGGGGACTCACGCCTGTACTTGCAGTACTCGGGAAGCAGAGGCACGGGGATTGCTGTGAGCTCAGGGCGAGACCCTGTCTCAAAAATAAATAAATAAATGCCGGACGTGGTGGCTCACGCCTGTCATCCCA
The DNA here is from genome assembly GCA_004025085.1 of Thryonomys swinderianus. Taxonomy (NCBI): domain Eukaryota; kingdom Metazoa; phylum Chordata; class Mammalia; order Rodentia; family Thryonomyidae; genus Thryonomys; species Thryonomys swinderianus. The sequence goes on from PVIC010028756.1 coordinate 19,046, forward strand.
GCACTCGGGAGGCAGAGACAGGAGGATTGCTGAGTTCGCGGCGGCTTGCCTGGGCACCATAGTGAGCTCAGGGCCAGCCTGAACTACAAAGCGAGATCCTGTCTCCAAAAAGAAAAAAATAAATAAATAAATAAAACTAAAAAAGAAAAGAAAAAAAGCATATATCCACAAGAATTTTAAAACAGCAGACACTAGAATAAAACCTTTATTTTCTTCAGCATTAGAAGGCAGCACGATAAAACCTTAACACCAGATCTACCCACAGAGCCTCCGGCGCCCCAACCGCCTAGGTCCCGCCCCCACACTTCCGGGTGAGGGGCAACCACGTGGTTGTTGCCTATATCAACGTGGTTCTTCTCCTGACTATAGGGCAAAGCCTGAGATCGACAGCCAGTTTCACCAATAGAACCCTCGGAGAGAATCTAAACGACGGACAGAATAACCAATCAACATGAGAGTGACACGAGTAAGGTGGGACTTTGAGTACGGAAGCTGTCCCGGGACATGAGGAATGGAAAGAACCGAGGAAGGGACAAATTAGACAGGTGAGAGCTTGGAAGAGCTCAGTAATGTGAAGCTTGGTAAAAGAAGGGATTCGGGTCTGGAAAAGGTGCAGGGCAAGGTGACTGGGTTCTGGTCGGATGGGAGGGAGCAGTGCATTTAAAGGGGCCAAAGCTCCGGATCAGGTAAACTTTTAAAGGTGCATGTTCCACAGAGAAGAGAAAAAGGTGCAAACGCCCAAGATAGGGTAAGCTCTTGAGATCGGATCGGCAGATAGAAGACATTTAAAGTGGTAGGTTCTCGGGAGAGCGGAATATTTAGGGAGACTAGAACCAAGCTTAGAAGACATTTGTAAGGGGCTAGAGGTACAGTGCTTATCTTGCATGCTTGAGGCCATGGGATGGATACCTAGCGCCGCAAAAAGCAAACAGACAAAAAAGAGTACGGGTTCTCCAGGGTCTGGTTATAGAAGACGAAGTCTTCCTCCAAAGAGGACGTGCCCTCCTGCCCTCCTCCATTGACCTTTCTGGTCTCTCCAGGTCCTCTCGACCCTGGTCCCAGGCTAGGGCCCTTCATGCCCCGTAGACCTGGCGGGCCCTCTGTTCTTTCGGCCCCTGTCTAGGGGTCTGGGTAGCTGCTGGAGGGCCTTGCAGAGGCGCAAAGGCAGGACCATGGCATCTGGGACTTCGGAACTTCCCCGGGGGCGCAGCGTGACAGCAGGCATCATCATTGTTGGAGATGAGATCCTCAAGGTGTGTGGAACACGGGGCGGGCTCGGCGTTCTCCTGTCCTTAGGATGGTGGAAGCCCCCTTACCTATTGCAGTAGGGTCCTAGAACGAGTCCAACAGATACAAAGAGAAGTAGCCCTCGTTCTGTAGCAAAGTCCCTGCAATTTGGCAAACAGTATGGTAGGGAAGAGGAGGAATTGCACGGCATAACTGGAAGGCTAGTAAGCAGAACAGGTACAGATCTGAAGCTGATTTGGTTCTGTGCACCTGTAATCCGAGCTATTCAGGAGGCTGAGCTACGAGAACTGTGATTTTTGAGACCAGCCTGAGCAACAGAGCAGATCCCATCTCAAAAAAGAAAGTTATATCCAGGCTATCTGCAAAAGATTCAAGGGACTTGGCAGAGTGGGTAAGTGGGCTAAAAGCGCTGTAATGATCCGAAGTGCTTATAGAAGACCTGGCTGGCATCGGGTTTGTGATAGCCGTATCGAGCCCACTTTCCAGTGCTCACTGGAGCCTGGCAGTGTGCCTGCCACATCACAGGTGGGATTGTATTAGCTCTCACAATTCCAGCACTGAAGATTTGAAGCAGGAGGATCACAGTGAGTTGGAGGCCAGCTTGGAGTATATAGTGAGTTCAAGGACAACCTGAACTACAGAGTGAGATCCTGTCCACCAAAAATAATTCCATCAAATTGCTGTTTTCATTATTAATCTCAGTTGATAGATTGAAAAACTAAGTCTCGGAGATATTGAGGAATTTGGCCAAGACTGCATACTTGGAAGTAATAGAGATGAGATTCCAGGCTGGGTCTCCCGTACTCTAGAATTTTTGCTTCTCATTTTCAGACAGGGTCTAACTATGTAGCCCAGGCTGGCCTTGAACTTGTAGTGCTTCTCCTGCCTCCATCTTCCAAGTCCTGGGATTGCAGGCACGTGCCACTACCCCCAGCTATAATAAATTTTTAACCACTAAAACACTGTAGAGAACTGGCTAGAAGAGAAGATAGGGTACATGTCACAGGCAATCTCAGATACTTGCAAAGAAACGTGAACTTTATTCTTTTTTTTTTTTTATTTTTGAGACAGGGTCTCGCTTTGTAGTTCAGGCTGGCCCTGAGCTCACTATGGTGCCCAGGCAAGCCGCCGCGAACTCAGCAATCCTCCTGTCTCTGCCTCCCGAGTGCTGGGATGACAGGCGCGAGCCACCACATCCGGTGTTGTGGTATGCGGTGTTGATTGTTGGTGGGCGTGTCTCCACGCCCAGCATTATATGTGGTTACTGGGGATCGAACTCAGGACCTTGCGCTTGCGAGGCAGGCGCCGGAACCACTGAGCTAACCCTCCGGCCCGTGAACTTTATTCTGTATACTGTTGGAAACAACAAATGGCTTTTTTGGGCCCAAGAGTGATGTAATCACAGTGACATATCAGGGAGGTTACTCAGCAGACAGCAGAGCATGGTGGTGGAGGCTGGGAGCCTAGCCAGGAGGCTGTCACCATTGTCTGGGTGAAAGGGGCTGATGACTGGCTCGGTAGCCGAGGGGACAGCTGAGAGCAGATGGAGAGATTTCCAGAGCAGAATCGACAGGATGAAAGGTGGGACTGTCTGGAGACAGCATCTGGGATGCCCTTGACCAAAGTGACAACAGCCCGGGATACGGTGAGGCTGAGTGGAAGCCTGTGGGGCCGGGGCTGCAGCTGCCTGGGCTGCTGAGGAAGTGGGGAGACCCACACCTAGCACTCAGCACTGAACTCAGAAAAGTAAGTAGACCAGGATTGCAGTCCAGAGAGGGGCCAGGTGACTCTCCTGAAATGCCTTTCCCATTCCTGGGTCTACCCAGGCCCCTTGAGAGCCTGAAGTCGTGTCCCCCACATCAGAGCACCTCATCTTCAGGAGGAAGCACCTGTCCCGCCTCTGAGCACGGCACCCCCCCCCCCCCGCAAGCACTGACAGTCTTACCCTCCCCCATCCCTAGGGACACACTCAGGACACCAACACATACTTCCTGTGCCGAACGCTGCGCTCCCTGGGGGTCCAGGTGTGCAGAGTCTCTGTTGTACCCGATGAGGTAAACACCATTGCAGCCGAGGTGACCTCTTTCTCCAGCCGGTTCACCCACGTCCTCACAGCAGGGGGCATCGGCCCCACGCATGATGACGTCACCTTGGAGGCCGTGGCACAGGCTTTTGGGGAGGAGCTCAAGCCACACCCTGAGCTGCAAGCAGCCATCCAAGGCCTAGGAGGGGAGGGCTGGGAGAAGCTGTCGCTGGCACCCTCCTCTGCACGCCTCCATTACGGCACAGACCCTCACACCGGTCGGCCCTTCCGATTTCCGCTGGTCTCCGTCCGAAACGTCTACCTCTTCCCAGGCATTCCGGAGCTGCTGCGGCGGGTGCTAGTGGGGCTCAAGGGACTGTTCCAGAACACGGCTGTTCAGTTCCACTCAAGGGAGCTGTATGTGGCCGCTCCTGAGGCCTCTCTTGCTCCCATCCTGGCCGAGGCCCAGGCCCACTTTGGGCAGAAGCTGGGCCTGGGTTCCTACCCAGACTGGGCCAGCAACTATTATCAGGTGAAGCTGACCTTGGACTCTGAGGAGGAAGGGCCCTTGGAGGAGTGTCTGGCCTACCTGACTGCCCGTCTGCCTCAGGGGTCGCTGGTTCCCTACGTGCCCAACGCTGTGGAGCAGGCCAGCGATGCTGTGTACGAACTGGCTGAATCAGGTAGGGCCT
>PVIC010028757.1:0-22963 GCA_004025085.1 Thryonomys swinderianus
TCAGGTCCTTGCGCTTGCGAGGCAGGCACCGGAACCACTGAGCTAACCCTCCGGCCCTAAAATACTTTTTTTTACATCATCTTAGCAAGAATTGTTTTATTGCTTGCATGTAAAACAGTAATAAAACATGTTGAAATATCAAATGTTGTAGAGTTCTGTTTTGATGGCTATATGCATTTATTCACCCATTACATACATGTATATTCACATTAGTACATATTGTAATAAAATTGCAAGATCTGATGGAAATTGAAGTTTGAAAAGTATATAAAGACAGATACACAATCTCTAAGGAATGAAAAGCAATTTAAATCACATAATAAATCTCATTAACAATTATGTGTCACAAGACATGTGATTGATATATTCAATGTACTGTTCAAGGTACCTTTAATCCTGAATTTTGGCTAAAAACATGCCCTAGAGTTTGAATAGATAAATATGTCTTAAAAATGAAGAAGATGAATGTTATTTTCTATATAAAATTCTTCACTATAAATGTTCTCAATGAATCTTCTTCCAAAGAGCTGTTACTAACTGAATTGTTGACCCTGAAATATGTTGTGTTAAGAGAAGCTCTACCTCCTGGCGTGACTGTACTTGAAGACAGGCCATTTATGGACATTTGAGGGGCAATCCTGATGGTTAAAGTTAAATGAAGTCATAAGAGAGGACTCCTAGTCCAGTAGGACTGGCATTTTTATGAAACGAGCAAACATAGGGTTCTGTGCACACAGAGGAAAGTCTTACAAGCCCATCTGCAAGCCTGCAAAGAGGGCCCCCCCTGAAATCAACCCTGCTGCCTGTTTGATCTTGGAATTCCAGTCCAAAACTCTGAGAAAATGCATTTCTGTAGTTTTTGTCAAGCAGTCCTTGGGAATGTATTATGGCAGTCAAAGCCCGCGCATGCAAGACAAGAACTGAGGCGTCAAAGAGTGAAGATGAGTGAAGTAGTCTTGAATAATGTGAGAAAATAATTATCAGTTTATGTTCATAGGAATCAACAGGTTGATGCTTTGTAATTTAAACCTAGCAACAACTAAGATTCTAAATAAACTTCATATTCCAAATTGTTGCAGTTTAGCAAACATAAATTATTCTTTCATAAAGTTGGTTAATGAACATATGTAGATATGTTTAACTGTGTTCCCTGAGTATATTTGCTGGCTGTACTTGTGGCTGCAGTATTTATGCAGAAATAACTCCCAAATTATATTTGAGTAGGTTCTGCTTTATGTTGTTTTGTGTTTTGAATTTGAGCACATACAAATTATTACAGGCTTAGAGTATGAATTTCTATTTCAGTAAGATTGGAGACAAGTTCTATTTAGAAATACCTTCAAGAACAGCTTTTCTATTTTATTTCCACATGGGAAACCAGTCAGATTTACCTTAGCCTCGAAGAGTGTGTTCATGTAAAATTAAGTGATCACTGGCACTCAACTGCACTGTTTCTTTTTTTGCTAAACAGCAAATGGATTTAAACATGTCTTTACTTGGTCTGAAAGGAGACAGTGATATCTTTCAAAAAACTTTGATGTTAAAAAAAGGAAGGAAAAGTTATTTATGTATGTAGGGGGTAGGGGGATTGTAGGGTGGGCAGGAAATGGGAAAAAATGAGAATGAAGTCATGTCATGTACTGGTACAAATTCCCAGTATTGATTGTGATGATGATGTGTATATAAAGTATACCAATAAAGTCAATTAAAATGTGCTATTTAATAAAAACTAAAAGTAATAAGTAAATATGTCATTATATTAATAGATGTCTGGCATTAAAAAAAGAATAACTGTCAACCAAAGACAGCTAGAGAAGAGAATTAGAGAATGGAAGAAAACATGGTAGGGAACCACGAGTACATTAAAATGAATCTAAATTTGCTACAATAAGTAAATGAGTTTTGTCAGTCCTTTAAATATGAACACTTAAATTTTGTACTACAACATACTTGTTATATATAGCTATATCAACACTATATTTTATAGTAGAATTATATTTTTTTTACTTTAAAAATTTTGTATGTGTTCATTTTACACAGTATATTTTGTAGTTGTGAATCACAGGCATTTTAAAAATTTTAATGCAGGGCCGGAGGGTTAGCTCAGTGGTTCCGGCGCCTGCCTCGCGAGCTCAAGGACCTGAGTTCGATCCCCAGTAGCCACATATAATGCTGGGCGTGGAGACACGCCCACCAACAGGAGGATTGCTGAGTTCGCGGTGGCTTGCCTGGGCACCATAGTGAGCTCAGGGCCAGCCTGAACTACAAAACGAGACCCTGTCTCCAAAAAAGCAAAAAAAAAAAAAAAAAAAAAATTTAATGCAGAGCCGTCAGTCTTTTTATTTCTCAGCTTGGTCCCAAACTGATGATACTCTTGCCTCAGCTTCACAGAGTTCTGGGATCATTGGTGCGCACCTCCATACGTCACTAGATTTCAAAAGTTCACTAGCTAAAAAATAAATCTGCTAACCCAAATTATGATAAGAGAAGAAAAATTTTTTCATGAAAGAGGATATGTTTTTATTTGCATGTTTACAAATGAAGATTAAAATTTTGCTCCATCTGCTCTGAATGTTATAGCCCGGTAAGGGCATAAAACATATGAATAAGAATTAAATAAAGCCATTTAGAGAATAACAATGTTTTCCATTAAACTAACATCAAGTGCATTCAGCAGCACACTACAGTGTTATTCTGCTCACTGTAAGTTTCAGAATCTAAAAGAAAACAGGAATTATATTGTATATCCAAAAACTAGGTGTACATAGAACTTTACATTAGGACATTAAGAAATCATAACCAAGACATAAAATCCAAAAAATACAATACTGGAATTGACTTTCTTTCCTCTTTAAGTTTACTACCGAGCATCATTCCTATCTGAGAAATGGTGGACTTTTTCTTTTTTTTAAATTTTGCTAGGGTCTTCATATACATGGTGAACTGTATTGGCTATGTCAAGAGAAAGATATCTTGTATTGTGATGAAGATTTGGATGACTCTGGAGTTGGCTTGATTTTGAAAAATTAAAATAGTGATTCATCTAAGTTTATATAGTAGAAAATTAATTGGTTATCTTACTGTTAAGCAATAGAAACTTATTTTTGCACCTGATTTATTACCTGCTTCAGTATATTTTATTTGTACAAGAGTACTAGCTTTATTTTACTTTTAAAAAATTGATTTTATTGGTATGTTTTATATACTCATAGTGATCACACTTGACATTGAGAATTTGTACCAGTATATGATACAACTTAATTCTCATTTTTTTCCCATTCCCTTGCCCACCCTATGATTCCCCCGCCCCTATATACATAAGCTTTGCTTTCTTTTTTAAATGTCAATTTTTTCTTTCCCTTCTTTACTTACCCACCCCCTTTTCCCTTTGAATATTTTGCAATATCTATCCTACATTTTAGAACTCATTTACGCCTTCAGTTTCTCATACAGAGAAAAGATACAGTATTTACACATCTGTGACCTATTTACTTATGAGTATGTCTTCAAGGTATGTCCGTTTGATATAAAAGACTCAATTTTATCATTCCTTTCCCTACTGTAATGTCCCCAAGAGTTTTACCTAATCTGTTTTGCAGTAGGTTTAACGTTTCGTTTTTATTTTTTTTTAGATAGGGTTTTCACTTTGTAGTTCAGGCTGGCCCTGAGCTCACTATATAGCCCAGGTAAGCCTCCAATTTAGCAATCCTCCTGCCTCTGCCTCCCAAGTGCTGGGATTACAGGCGTGAGCCACCACACCCGGCTCTGTGGTGTGTGGTACTGACTTCTGGTGGGTGTGTGTCACCACTCCTGGTATTGTTGTATGTGGTTACCGGGTTTAGAACCAGGGATCTAGCACTTGCTAGGCAGGTGCTGGAACCACTGAGCTAAATCTCCGGCCCTAGTGTTTCTGTCTTAATGTTTAGGTCTCTAACCCACTTTGATTGTAGTTTGGTGCATGGTGAAAGAGATAGTTCTTGCTTTAGTTTTTGGCAGGTTACCGTCCACTTTTTCTAGCACCATTTGTTGAAGAGGCTAGCTTTCCTCCATTGAGGTATTTGTCTTCTTTGTATTTTACCTTCTGGATGAAAGTTAAATTCCCTGGCAGCCTTCTCGTAACATCTGGAAAGACTTTCCTGGAGTTGTTCCAGAGGAAACCTGAAGAGTGTCCAGAGGGATATATGCAATATAAAGAGGGACTGTCTTGTCTCTACATTGATGGTATGCCTTGCTTTTATTGATAAGCATTTCTGAAATGTTGCCTATGCTGCCCTATTTTTCTTTTCCTCTATACATTCTCCCTACATGAGAAAATTTTCAAGATGTATTGGTTTCACTTTCTTTGTTTAATATTGTTTCAGGGGCTGAAATATATAGTGTGGCTCAGGGAGCGTTCTTCACTATGACAGTAACTATTGCCAGGAAGCCACACTCTACCCCCTTTTTCAGAATCCCATGTTGTAGTAATAGTACATACTCCACATGGTCTAACTCGCATTGATTTGCATTTCTCTTTGCCTTCCTGAACATCTCTGTATCACACAGGAGTCAAGCTAGAGGGACTGTCCTGTCTCTACACTGATGGTATGCTCTGCTTTTATTGATAGGCATTTCTGAAATGTTGCCTATGCTGCCCTATTTTTCTTTTTCTCTATACATTCTCCCTACATGAGGAAATTTTCAGGATGTATTGGTTTCACCTTCTTTGTTTAATATTGTTTCAGGGGCTGAAGGGTATTAGAGGTCCACAACTGAATTCCAGATGTCTTTTTCTGCTATCTCTGCAATATGTTATACATTTTTCCTAATGTCTTTGTTACTCATTTGCTACTCTTTCGCTGTTGGCAAAGAATGATTGTGTCATGCTGGTTACTGCATATTTGACCAGGTAACCTAGCATCTTTTTTTCCCCTGTGTTTTCCTTGTAGTCTAGTCAAGAATCTTTTGTAAAAGGTGGGTCGTGATGGATAAAATCTGAAGGTCTTTGGTGATCATAAAGGAGTGTGTCACAGAAGTCAGGGAGAGGCACAAAATGAAGATGATTCTTCCTGTGTCAGTGAACTCATTCGCCTCAATTATTCCTTCATGAAATAGCAGACAGATTCCTATTTCATCCACATGCATAGAAACTTATTATAAAAGTTTAAGAATACTTAGGTTTAATATACTATTTGAGACAACAAGTGTTTTTGGACAATTACATTAATCATTAGATTGTTGTGTGTCAAAAGTTCAACCAGTGAATAGCTTGAATTATTGGAGTAGAAGGAGGAGAATGGTTTTCAATAATTGTGTGTTAAGGTAAAATGGTAAATAAGCTTTTTTCAATATCCAGCATTGGAGGAATAATGACCTCCAAGAGGTTGTTAGATAACTCTGAGACTTTGTAAGAAGAGCTTGGTAGACGATCTCAATAGGTCCCTAAATATACACAAGTAAATTTTTAAAAAATCTTCAATGACTGGGAAACTCCATATTTCATGAAGAGAATTGCAAATCAAGTCTTCTGGAAGTCTCTGTGTTCTGTTTTGGAAGTATATTCATGATTTTTAAGGGGAGAATATTTGTGAATTTTTAACAAATATACTTTACATTTTAGATGCATGGATTAGATCTTCAGCTGTGATAATTGAATTCAGGACATTCTGTTACGGACATGAGTGAGTTCATGAATATCACATTCATGGTCATCTTAGGAGTTGAGTTCATCATCGGAAATGTAGGAAATGGCTTCATAGCACTGGTGAACTGCGTGGACTGGGTCAAGAGAAGAAAGATCTGTCCAGTTGATCAAATTCTCACCCCTTTGGCATTTTCCAGAATTAGTCTGTTCTGGACAGCATCCATATACATATTATCTAATTTTTACCCAGGTTTGTTGACTGAAACAATGAGAAAAATAACTAGTATTATCTGGATGGTTACCGGTCATTTTAATATCTGGCTTGCTACCTGCCTCAACATCTTTTATTTTTTCAAGATAGGCAATTTTTCTAAATCTATTTTTCTTTTTCTTAAGCGGAGAGTTAAAGAGATAACTCTATTTACATTTTTAGTGTCACTGATCTTCTTGCCTTTACATGTCATATTGGCAAACCCACATCTTAATGTTTGGGTTAATAGAGATAAATGGAACACGTCATATTCTTCCAATTGGATCAACTCCACACGATTACTGAGAAAGGTTTTCTTCCACAACTATACGCTCACTGTCCTACCCCTTACTGTGTCCCTGACCACTTTCCTGCTGCTCGTTCTCTCCCTGTGGAAACATCTGAAGAGGATGCAGCACATCAGCGGGTCCAGAGACGCCAGCACCACGGCCCACATACAGGCCTTGCAAACTGTGAGTGCTTTCCTCCTGCTGTACATCACTGTCTTACAAATGTCGAGCTATGAATTGCTGGAGAAAAGATTCATCTTTTTATTTCACCAAGTTACTGCTTTTGGTTTCCTTTCAGGACATCCCTGTGTTCTCATTCTGGGAAACAAAAAGCTGAGAAAGACTTTTTTTTTCATTGCTGTGGTGGCTGAGGTGCTGGTTCCAAAATGTGGAACCCTCAGCTTCTCAGTAAGTTTTGGAGAACACCATATATTTGCTAAAGAAAAATGAACTCAAAAGAAATTCTTATGTAATAAACATTTGTGCTTCTCCAGTGCTCTGACGCTATATGTACCTTTGAGAATTTCCAAAATGTATTCTTGGAATAAACACTAAGGAAGTGCATTAGAACTTAATCAGTACATTTCTAAGTATGTATTTTAATGTAATTGTAAACAGAATAATGTCACTGAGAGCATTTAAGTGTCAGAAAATTTGTAGTCATGGATAGTTTGAAATTTGTATCCATAATTTAACTTTTTGAAAATTCAAAGTGAAATAAGTAATATGTGGGTAGGCATCACACTAAAATGGAACTCTAATTATATAAGTTAATATAAATATTAAGGGGTGAAATTTACTTAGGAACTACTAAATAATATAAGACTGCTGAAAATGGTAGGCTCAGTGCATACTTTAATTGTGCAGGTCAATATAAAAATGATATTCTAAGCAAAATTCTTCAGAATCCTGATGCTGTCTTTTTCCAGCTATCCTACATATAATGTTAGTTTCAAATACCAGACATTTTAGTACATAGTTTCCACTATTAGGACTGTTTTTTACACATGGAAATATATAACATTTTTTGCTGTAGTATGTACACCAACTAATTTTAAATTTAAAGCTCAAGATACACAGTTACTGTGACAATAGTGTTTTAGTTGAATAACACCCTGGAAATGTTTTTGGCTTATGTTGCATCAGGTGTCTGTGTTCCTGAGGTGGAAAATAACCAGTTTGATATAGGAATAGAAATCTATAACCATGGATACACAGCCTATAATAAACACAAACTTTCATTAGCTCTATATGACATTAATGTTGGTTGTATGATAGAAATAAAAATAATTTGATTAAGCAGGCAAAAATTTAAGACAAAATAGACTCAAGATTGACATAAATGGAGGAAAACATGATCATATGTCATTTGCCATATATCAATGATATTAAATATTCACTAAGATAGAGTCCTGTATACTTTAGAAGTGCAGAATTCTTATGGTTTACTTTCATAGCATACCTTAAAATACATGTTTGTTGGGCCAGAGCTTTAGCTCAGTGGTTCTGGCCTCGCAAGTGCAAGGTCCTGAGTTCGATCCCGGTAACCACATACAATGCTGGGCATGGTGACTCACACCCACCAGTAATCAATACCACATACCACAGTGCTGGGTGTGGTGGCTCATGCCTGTAATCCCAGCACTTGGGAGGCAGAGACAGGAGGATTGCTGAGTTCCAGGCTTGCCTGGGCTACATAGTGAGCTCAGGGCCAGCCTGAACTACAAAGCAAGACCCTGTCTCCAAAAAAAAAAAAAAGTTTGTTTTAGGATCAATTTTTTAAAAATATATGTGGAACATTTTTGTATTCATCTTTTGGACACATTTAATAGTAAGAAATGAGTTCTATGAAACAAAAAGTAGTCATTTATAGTGGGTTGTCATTAAAGTAAGATATAATATTTAATTGGCTAGTTAAGAGATGTTAAGAGATTTGTCTCATAGTCCATGAGGATTTCAGAAGAGATCTCAAATAACAACCCCAGCAAAGGGAGAGGTCCTCCCACCTCCCAACATGAAGCATCAACTGGATGAGATTGCACACCGCTACATTTAAATATGATCGGAAAATCACAGAAAACAATATCAAGTTTAGGAGTTCATAATAAATGTCCAGTTTATTTATAATATATGGTTACTGGTGTAATAACACAGGGTTTAATTGTTTTTGTTAGTTTTGCTCAATTAAAAATCAAACGTGCAAAATTGTCACATAGGCTTTGTAATTTAAACATTTTTGTACAAAGAAAATCACATTATTGAGATATATTTAAAAGGATTCATTTGCTCTATTTTAATTATATAAATTCCCTTTGTATGTATTGGTTTAAACAAAGAAATCATTTAAAAATTCAAAGTGTTAAGTGATTGCAGTGAGGACTATTACCGTTATAAACTAGACTTTGCTAATGGTTCATAATAAGCATAGTATTGATGTTACCTTAGAATAAAATACTTTTTTACATTAACTTAACAAGGATTTTAGGGGTTGCAGGTAGCACTGTAATAAAATGTGTTGAAATATCAAATGTTGTAGAGTTCTGTTTGTTTTGATACTAGCCATACACATTTATTCATCCATCACAGGCTTCTGACACTCAGTAGACACATCATCCGTAAACTCTTGCGCACTACCATCTTGTGTGAAATTTCCACCCAAACCCTACCCTTTTCCCCTTTGAACATTTTCTTCCAATTTCATTATCATACATTTTGGGACTCATTTATACTATCATACATTTTGGGACTCATTTATACCTTCATTTTCTCACACTAGAGAAATGACATGGCATTTATATATCTGTGTCCTATTTATTTCACTTATGAGTATGGCCTCAAGGTGCATACATTTAACTATAAATGTTTCAAATTTTTCTTTCATTATAGCTGCATAGTACTCCATTTCATAGAAAAATTTCATCTTATCTATCCATTCACCAATTTGTGGGGGTTTGTGCTGTTTTGAAGATTTAGCTATTACAAACTATGTGCTATTGCATGACACTTTTAATTCTTTTGTGAATATACTCAGCAGGGAAATACCACGGTCAAATGGCACTTCTAATACTAGTTTTTTGAGGAATCTCCATAGAGACTTCCACAGTAGTTGCAAAAGTCTACATTCCCACCAACTACATTCTCTTCATAGCTCTGCCAACATTTGTTGTTGGTTAATTTCATGATAGCAGCCATTCTTTCTGGAGTGAGATAGAATCTCAGTGCTGTTTTCACCTGCATCTGTTGAATGACCAGTGATGTTGAACATTTTTTCATATGTTTAGCTATGAGACCCCAGTTGTTGATTCTTTGTACTAGCCTGTCCTACTGATGTTTTGTTTGTAAAGTCTTTCCCTATGCTAGTATCTCCAAGAGTTCTACCTAAACTATTTTCAATAAGGTTTAGAGTTTCTGTTTCTAATTCACTTCAATTTCTGTTTCATGCATTTGATGATATCGGAGCCAGACTGTTTCACAGAAACAACAAAATTGAGGGGACTTGAAATAAGTAACATACATCACGTTTTTGAGATAGTAAATTATATTGAAAGACAAAATTTAAATATCTGCAAGTGTATATATTTACCATAATCTGGGGTACATAGAATCAATTTCCTAAGGTAAATTTTGTGTCCAAATAGTTATGTTCAGTATCTTTCCAAAGAGTATTTTAACAACTGTCAGAAACTGGGTCAGAAAAGCTTATACAATTCTGGAATATGATTGTGGAATAGTTTCAATCAATAATGAACAATTAAATATAAATATAAATAGGAAATTTTTGTAAAAGACAACTGTGAAAAATAAATGTTTTGCATTAAGATGAATCAATGAGAAAGAAAGGGAATTAAAGTTCAATATGATTTCAAAACTCAGTTTCAAAATTGTATGATACTCTTTTCTTATTGTTATGTAAATTTTTTCAGGAAGCAAATGAAAGATGTGGGTGACTGTATTGGGTTGTGTGTGTATTTGCTTACACATCATGAACAATAAAACTATATATATATATACTAGTCATCCATAGCTAACTGTACAGAGAAGAAGCTTTTTTAAGTTTTCTAGAAAAAAGTAGGAATGTTTTGAAAGGAAAAACCTATAGATCAGTTTCTCTAAAAAATTCTCCTTGGATCTACAGTTTTTGTCAAAATAAATCCCTGGTAATGAGGAAACATTATGGTTAAATTCAGAGAACTGAGCTTCATTATCACTTTAGATATTTCTGCGTGTTTCATAAATTTAGTTTGACATTTTACTAGCAAACATTCAAAGGTGATGAACACAAATGTAGAGATTAGAGGGCAACACATGCAAAAGGATGAAAGAGAATATATATTAATTTGTCTGCATGAAAATGAGAACTCAGTTTCCATTCCAGCACCTGCAGTAGCGTTTGCAGTGTTTGGTGAGGCTGTACAGTGCATAGATTGGGTTTATTTTCAGCTCTTTGGGAAACAGCAGGTTTTTCCAAAGAAGCATATCTGAGCTCTTCCTCGAACACCCTGTGTTGTTATATAGTAACCGCTTCCTTTTTATAATGTTATTTTGATATATTTTTCCAATATTACAAATTAATCATTTATTGTCATATTTTATACTGACAAAGAAGTGCCCAAAGAACAGCTGCGACATTCAATTAATTCAGATACTGGGATATTTCAAAGAACAGCCAAATTTGGACCAAAAGGTGGTGACACTTGTTATAGAAAGAGTACCCAGTGCAGAAGTGTGCAAACTTGTGCAAAGAGGAGTGAAACAACATGGTGGGATATGTGACTTTATCGGTGGCTCCTTCCCCGTGAGCTGGAAGGCAGCATGGTGTTGATCACGTGTTAGCTGTTGGACTCCAGGACTTTTCCAGGAGCAGTGAAGGGAGAACTTGGTTTGCATTACGCTATGGAAGACAGGCAGAAGTGGCAATTAGCCTTCTCAATACTCTCTGGGTCTATATGTATTGGTATAACTTCTTAGTAGTATATTTTATTTCATTGACTACCATGAATGGAGAATTCCAACAGCTTTAAACTGGTCTTCATATAATAATGTCTGTTATTCCACAAGTCAGGAACAATGAGACTTTGCCAACTGGGAAAATCTGTCCATTTCTGTTTTACACTTAGGATTTGGTGAATCTCTATAGAATCATTAGATCCACCTTGGAATGGACTTGAGTCAGCACTCTAGGGAGCACCTGACAGTCACAAATTCACGTTCCATGCAGTGGATGACAAGATCTCTTTGTGTCCACAGATACTAGTTCTCGTTCCACCCATGGTCCTGAAGTCTGAAAGAATGCAGATGCAAAAGAGTTATCAGGACACTGTCTTCTGGCAAATTGCTACAGAATTTTGGCAAACAACAAATGAACACATCATGACTCATCTTGAGATGCATTTTCAAGATGCTGTAGGGAGAAGACTTAGGTTTCCTTTAGTTATTGGAATTTGGTTCACTGAATTGGCCCTATGCCAATATTGGGAGTGGGGTTTTGACATTCTCCTTGTATGATAAACTCAACAAATAAACCTTCAGTTCTCCTTTGCTCTTGCCTTACAGTTCTTAGGGGACTTCAAGCTTTTGACCACTGTCTTATGATCCTACCCTGTAAGCCTGTTGCTCTTTCCACTTCAAAGACTGTCACCTTTGTAGGGTGACCAACGAGCCCATGCTGGCCACGCTCTGTCCATCCTGCATGGATGACCTGCGGCACTAGATGGAACTTGCCTCCTTTCCAGGGCACTGTCCTCTCATAGCTCACATTGCTGCCAACTGAGCACCAAGTCTCATTTTCCTTTGCCAGTTTGTTCTCTTCTTAAACAGAAAATATCAGTCAGCCAAAGGGCTCAGTTATTCTACTTGTGACCACTGCACTGACTTTACTGGTAATGTCAAACAGGGCCCTACAAGTATAGTTAATATTTCCACAGAGATAAATAAGGTTAATTCTATCTATCTGTCTATCTATCTATTTATCTATCTATCTATCTATCTATCTATCTCTATGCTTCTATGTATACATTTATTTTGTATATTTATTTTACATAAAAATATTTTCTTCAAATAAATGCTCATTTATTTTTAAAAAAATTTTTAAATTTAATTTATTGGTGCATTTTATATATATATATATATATACACATCACAATTACACTCTACATTGAGAATTTGTACTAGTATATGACATGACTTAATTCTCATTTTCCCCTTCCCCTACCCACCCTACAACCCCACCCCTATATACACAAGCTTTGTTTCCTTTTTTTACCATCAATTTTTTCTTTCCTCTCATTATTTACCTCTAAAACTAATAGTAATAAAAATATGGGGGGATGAAGAGCTTCAGTAATTTTTGTTTTAATTCATCCAAATCTTAAAGGTGAGTCAAAATTTAATTCAATTTTCTTAAAAAAATGGCAACATAGGTATGTGCAGATTGATAGACAAGAGATTAGCACAATAAATATATATACAGAGATACATATATTAATTATCTTTGATGACACTAAACTTTTGTGTTTGGGACAGTAAGGAAAACACAAATGATAAAATTAACATGAAATCTGCCAGGCGTGGTGGCTTGCGCCTGTAATCCTGGCACTCGGGAGGCAGAGACAGGAGGATTGCTGAGTTTGAAGCTTGCCTAGGCTACATAGTGAGCTCAGAGCCAGCCCGAACTACAAAGCGAGACCCTGTCTGAAAGCACAGCTCCTCACACACACTAAGCTTCTGTTGTTCCTTGTAGCTGTCGAGTGTGGGAATTGTTCTGTGTCGTCCTCCCTTTGTCCCGGAAAGGTCGTGTCTCCCTAGGAGCTGCTGTGATGTGGAAATGTGCAGTGTATCCAGTCTGAAGTGAAAGGTGCAGCGCTGGGCTCAGGGACAACTTTTCTTGGAGGATGGGGCCCTGGCTTGCTTCTTATGGTCTGTGTCTTTTGTAAATTTCAATGACATTTCAATAGCGGCAGCCACTGCATGCAAACCCATCTCCTCACTTCACATTTCTCTTTGTCATTTTTTCCCAGACCTTATCTCTTTAAGCTGAAAGAATATAGGTCATATGGATGGTCACAGTAGACATTTAATGTCTCTGAAAGGCCATACATTGAAGAGCTTGGTCATGAATCTAATGCATTCTTGGAGGTAGTGTGACTTAAATACTGGTGTCTAGGAGAAGGAAGTTTGTTGTGTGGGACAGGTCCTTGAAGTGGATATTGAGATCCTAATTCCATCTTTCCTATTGCTTTGGAGCTGGCCTCATATACCCATCCCCTATGTGATTCATTTTCACTACAAACCCCACCCCAAAATGGAACCAAATCACGAGGGGAAAAAATCCTGTGAAAATGTGAGCCAAAATACATTTTCCTCTTTTTCCATTTATTGCCTATGGTGGTTTGTTACAGTGTCAGCATGCTAGCACAGGTATTTTCTTTTCCCAAGTTGATGCATCTGTAAAAGTTTTTCCTTAAAGTAAACCCATAATTGTTTGTTTTTTAAAATCTGTATATCCCTCCCCTAAGATCAGGATGTTTCTCAGCATGTTCAAAATATATAGGATATTATTATTATTATTACTATTATTAGTGAGGGCTGCTTTAGGAGAGGTAGGAGAGCCTCACCCCTTCATGAGGTACACCCTGTGTCTTTCTTTACCTTCCCTGAAGCCTGTGATTCATGTTATTCTGCTTTCATAGTATTACTGAATTTGTAGTTTATAGTTGATTACAGTTTAGTTAGTATAATAATTGTGTCATGCTGTACATTTCCCATCTTAACCATTCAACATGTCATTCTTTGTTTCCCTTAGTGTATTTACTGAGGGCCATGAAGCATATATTGCTGAGAGGTGAAGAAGAGGATTAAAGTCTGAAGGTCTTAAGTGCTGATGGAAGAGTCAGCCTGACTGGGCAAGAGAGAGACAGAGGTAAGAGAGTCACTTGCTGCATGAATTAATCCATTCTCATCAGGGGCTGCTTCTTGGGACAACAGAGAGATTTCCACCACTGTTTACATGCATAATAAAAAGTAATTCCAAGAGCACTGAATATTTGCTACTGTCTAATATAGTTCATACAATTTTCAAACAAATCTTAATGGCTATCACAACACTAACCATGAGAGAGATGGATAATAACTGTTCAGTTAATGAATAAACTAAGTTAACAAAGTGTGAAAATAGGAGATTTGACCCAAGTTAATATATGCTTATAGGGGAAGGAATGTATGCATGTTTTTAAAGAGAAAATTATGATTATTTTTCTTAGTATTGAGCATTTAAAATACAAAGTCTCAAAAAAATACAAAGACTCTATGAGATTATTGGAAACTGATAGTTTGTAGGAAGAGCTTTATAGAGTTTATGCACAAATCTATGCATAGATTGCATTTTGTAGTTTGAAGAACCTCAGCACTTAGGAATTTCCTACACCAGGTAAACCCTTCTTTATTTCTGTGTTATGTTTCTATGTTATGTTAGAATTTTGGTATGTTATGAACCAAGAACTCAGGTGAAGAGATTTAAATATGGAAATAAAACAAAACAGTACAAGAATGCAAATTATATTTTCATTTGTCTGTTAGTACATGCATTTCAGTGCCTTTCTCTTCATCAGCTACATGGACTAAAGATTGCTTACCTCAGGCTCAGCTAGACTGTCTGAGAAAAAGAGACTTTCATGCAGGAAGCTATAAAGCCAATCACTGGGTATTTTCATGTTTCCTTGTTTACTTGATGTTCATTATACAAGTTGTTTATGACAGCATGCTCCAAAAATTCAAGAATAAGATACATGTATAATTTTATTTCAGTGAATTAACATATTCAACAGTGATATTAGACACTGGAGCTTTGACAATGGATGGTGTCCTACAGAACACACTGACAGTCATGCTGTGTGTGGAATATATAATCGGAAATTTAGGAAATGGATTCATAGCAGTAGTGAATTTCATGGATTGGGCTAAGAGAAGAAAGATGTCTTCAGCTCATCAGATCATCACTTCCTTGGCCATCTCCAGAATTGTTTTCCTCTCCTTTCTATTGCTATATTGGTGGGTATCTGTGTTTTACCCAGACTTACAAAAGATCATACGGATGTCAGAAATGATTTATATCATCTGGACACTGAGCGCTCATTTTAGCATGTGGCTTGCTACATGCCTCAGTATCTTTTATTTTCTGAAGATAGCTAACTTTTCCAATTCTACTTTTCTTTACCTAAAGTGGAGAGTTAAAAAGGTAATTTTAGTGACGTTGCTGGGCTCTCTGCTTCTCTTGTTCTTAGATATCTTACTACTAGAAATACATGCAAATGGACGGATTGATGAATATAAAAGAAACATGTCTTATATTTCTGGTTCAGAAAACTCTACACAGTTTTCCAGACTGCTTTTATTTTCGACCACTGTGTTCACTCTCATACCTTTTACTGTGTCCTTGACAACTTCCGTGCTGCTCATCATCTCCTTGTGGAAGCATCTGAAGAGGATGCAGCACAGTGCCAGAGGACACAGAGATGCCAGGACCACGGCCCACATACAGGTCTTGCAAACTATGATTGCCTCCCTGCTGTTGCATATCACTTTCTATCTGTCTGTTATTGTATACATTGCTAACTCTAAATCTGTGAAGAAAAATCTCATTATTTTCTTTCTCCTACTATCTATTCTGATAGCTTTTCCTTTGGGTGACTCATTTATCTTGATTCTGGGAACCAATAATCTGAGACATGCTTTTATTTCAGTGCTGCTGTGGCTGAGGTGTTGGTACAAAGATGTGCAATCCTGAGATGGATAGACATTTCTGGGATCATCTGGCATGTTCTAAAAGAAAAAGAGATAATAGATATTCTTATATGCATAAAATTGTACTTTCCAAATGTGTGTGTATATGTGGAGATTATATATATGTCTCCAGAACATTTATTTAAAGATATTTTATAATAAAATAATGTTTTTATCAATTAGCATATTTCAAATTTGAAAATGAGAAATCTATAATGTAAGGTTTATGTGTATGAATACATGGGACTCATAGTCACTGAAATTTCCTGATTTTATATGCCACAAGTAGTTTCTATGTGTGATTTCTGTTTCAGCCTAAGCTACAATTGGGGAAATAAAGAATAAAATTTAGACTGTTGAAAATCAATAGACTAATTCTATCAGTTTAAATATGAGGCCCAAATTACAAACTAAATAAAAACACCAGAATCACGAGATTAGTTTTTGAATTTTCTTTCTATAGTATTGATCTCACATTTAAGAATTTGTCCAAGACTTTATGTTTATTATGAATGGATATTTCATATTTTGAAATACATCATGTCTCCAATCTTTTTGCAGGGATGTACATTTCATTTTAATTGTAAGCCACAAGTATCCAAGTCATAACAATGGTTATCTTTTACCTGAGTACCACAAAGTGAATTTGATGTTTTTGTTATACGATTTGTCATCACATGCTCTTGTAGTCCTTGTGTGTAAAAAAATCAAGTTCTGGGCCGGAGGGTTAGCTCAGTGGTTCCGGTGCCTGCCTCGCAAGCGTAAGGACCTGAGTTCAATCCCCGGTTACCACATATAATGCTGGGCGTGGTGGCTCACGCCTGTAATCCCAGCACTCGGGAGGCAGAGACGGGAGGATTTGCTGAGTTCGCGGCGGCTTGCCTGGGCACCATAGTGAGCTCAGGGCCAGCCTGAACTACAAAGCAAGACCCTGTCTCCAAAAAGCAAAAAAAAAAAAAAAAAAAAATCAAGTTCTCATATAAGTGGAAGTTTAGAATACTTTATGAATGATCAACATGCAACTAACATGAGTTTTTGTTATATTTATAGGTGTTAGTATCATTTGTATGGAAGCAAAGGCAAACAAACTGATTTTATAAACTGTTTGCATATTTAAAATAAGTTAAATTCAGGAGAAGAAATTAAAGGAAGGAAACATTAGGAACTGTTAAATATTTAGTAAAATTAAACCCTGAATATTTTAGAAATAAAGAAATCTTTACTTTCAAAAAGAAATACCCGGAACTGCAAGGTTTTTGTTTGGTAGAGTTGTTTTTTGTTCCCTCAGCACATTTTATTCATTTGCTGATTTGTTCAAAGAGTCATATTATGAACTCTTTCTTGTGCATCACCTGGAGGCATTTTAGTGAGACACAGATATCATGGGCCAAAACGTCAGAATCTCTAATAGACGCTGAAGGGGCAATGTGAAAATAGGCCAGTGCCATGTAATCTGTGTGTCTCACATCTTTTCAGTCCTTGATGTGTTTAATATCACTTATCATGAGAATCGACTGAGTTTCTGAGTGGAGAGGAAAGACCCTGATTCTGCACAGCGTGGAGTACACAGCTGGAGAGACTGCTCAGCACAGAAAGTTTGTCCCCAAGATTCCGACGAAACAGCAAAAGGAAGAGGACTCGCACAGCCACGTGCGGATGGTGGTAGAACAACTATGGTAGCAAAACAGCATGAGTTCTTTTTGTTGGATAGTAAACATTCTTAAATTCTCTGTCTGGGCCGGAGGGTTAGCTCAGTGGTTCCGGCGCCTGTCTCGCAAGCGCAAGGACCTGAGTTCGATCCCCGGTTACCACATATAATGCTGGGCGTGGTGGCTCACGCCTGTAATCCCAGCACTCGGGAGGCAGAGACAGGAGGATTGCTGAGTTCGCGGCGGCTTGCCTGGGCACCAGAGTGAGCTCAGGGCCAGCCTGAACTGCAAAGCGAGACCCTGTCTCCAAAAAGCAAAAAAAAAAAAAAAAAAAATTTCTGTGACATTGGGTCCTACTTAGTACGTGCACAAAACAGTACTGTAACTGACTTTGTTGCTAATCCAGTCAGTAGTCTCACAGAGCTATCACTTTTGTATTTAATCTCACTCTCTTGGGTGTTTTGTGTGTTTGTTTTGTATGCGGAAAATCATACTGTGTTCACATGATTATTCCAAGGACTATCCTATTTATTCTGATTGTTTATAATTCTTTTTACTTATGTTTTATTATAAAATGGCTTTATCATTCAAAAAGTTAAGCAATTGTGGGATCTACGCTTTTAGGTGGAAAGTTTGCTTTGTTTCTTGAATTTGCATAATATTGCATCAGCATTAAAGAAATTTCAAAAACTTTACAATCAACTTTCAAAAAATTATTTGATAGAATCTCTTATTTTGTGCACAGTGCTCCTACTTAATCTTGTGATATAATTTCAAAATTGGGGTTTGTTTTTTTTTTTTGAGACAGGGTCTTGCTTTGTAGTTCAGGCTGGTCCTGAGCTCACTATGTAGCCCAGGCAAACCTTGAACTCAGCAATCCTTCTGTCTCTGCCTCCCGAGTGCTGGGATTACAGGCATGAGCCACCACGCCCAGCACTGTGATATGTGGTATTGATGACTAGTGGGCGTGAGTTACCACGCCCAGCATTGTATGTGGTTACTGGGATCGAATTCAGGGCCTTGCGCTTGCAAGGCAGGCACTGGAACCACTGAGCTAATCTCCGGCCCTCAAAATTGGTTTTTACCAAGTGGTTTCTTCCTAGAGTACAGAAGTCCCTAAAAACACCTGTAAATCAAAGCTAAAAAATGTAAAAGGTTTACATCTATGTTTTGATTGTTACCAATGTTAAATATGTAGATTCAGGCCTGATGACAACACCCTGGTTAGCTAATCTACACAAGGAATAGAAGTGACAAAAAAGAAATCCATTGAAAAATTAAAGATGGCTGCTGAGATGGGAAAGGGCTCTTCAAGCTTCTTTCAAAATGCTTGGGTTTTGAATCAACTGAAAGTGGAATTTGAGTATGTTATCATTATTGACATCTCATTTGAAATTTTAGGGCTGGAAAGTATTATATGATTTTTGTAGATATCCTAGTACAGAGACACTTATGAACTACATGGTCATAGGTTTATCATACTTGACTGATTATTGGTGATGGAATTGATAATATGAATCTGGATCTCCTAAGTTGGGAGCCTTTTGAGTCAGCACACACTAGTTGCCTTTAGTAACAAAATGAATTCTACTCAGCCACCTTAAAGCTGAAAGAGATAGGAGGAAACCATTAAGGAAAATCATACCTACATTAAGAGAATTATCTTCAACTGTAATGCAGTACCACTTAAAATAATTTCCTGTTGAAATGATGAGGAAACACTAGAACTTTGTTTTGAAGGATGGATAATCACATACACAGCAGTACCAGAGGAACCACACTGCTTGAAGCTTTGGATTTCTTCCAAGCACCATAGGGTGCAAAGAGAAGGCTTTGTTTCTGGGCCTCAAGGATGTGTACAAAGTTGATGGTATCAATACCGTTCCCATGGTCCAAGTGGTTGGCATGGCAGTCATCTTTGCTTCAATGTCATAAGAGAAGTCAATTGAAATGCACCATAAAGTTTGAATGAATCTCTTCCTGAGAACAATGTAGCCTTCATATAAACATTTGTGGGTCAAAATGTTTACTGTGGCACTATTATAGCTGACAAAAAATGTTACCCACCAATGGAAGCAGATGACTTTGGAACTGAGAGATACAAATGAATCTTTAAGCAATTAGGATTCTTTCAAAAGATATACTACTTTTCCAGTGTTCTTAGGCTGAGACCATAAACTACCACCTGCCACGCCTCAGCTCAGATAATTTAACTTGCAAAGAAGTATTGTGTCTGTCAAAACGTGGCATATCCATCTGATGAGTATGCTGGCCCCAGGTGGTTGTGGGTCTAGTTTCATTCAAGGATGAGGCAAGTTGAGAATGTCTCTGGTCTTGATTTAAATATTGTATTGATAAACACACGCTTCATGTCATAGAGAAAACATTTCTGGGTCCATGTTTTACACAGACTTTCTTCTCTAGTATAATTTAATCATTTATTATTCATTAAAATATGTTTCACATCATATTGATGTTTCTTTTTCAGTTATTTTAATTTTTAAAAATTGAATTCTTTATTGCTACAGCTCAAAATCGCACTCAATATCGGGGACTTTATACCAGTATATGACAAGACTTAATTCTCATTTTTACCCATATGCCTATGCACTCCACAACCAACCACCCCCTATATACACATGCTTTCTTTTTCTTTTTCAAATCCTATTATTTTTTACCCTCATCACTTTCCCCTATCACATTCCCTTTGAATATTTTTTTATTTCATAAAGTCTGTCATACATTCTAGAACTCCTTTACATCTACAGGTCCTCATACCAGAGAAAAGATATGGTATTTACAAATCTGTGACATATTTATTTCACTTATTAGTATGTCTTAGCTATTTTAATTTTTAAAGGTGTCATAAAGTTTAAAACAACTAAAAAGAGACTATATCAGGTCATCTGCATATTTCATATCTTTTTATTACTTACATATGTGTTATATCATTTTCTATGTGAAAAGGCTAATGTCCTAAGACACAGAAAGGTATTATATGCATGTAATTATTTTAAGCATCATCTTAATTCTAATTTTTCTATTATTTACACTTTTGGTATGGCTATATAATCATACATTAAAAACATTGTGATGATTGCTATCTCTGTAAAAAGGGTTTCACCTTAATTACCAGTGAGTCTAATATAGATTTGTTTTAAGATAAACATTAAAAATGAATTTCAGAGAATTGTTATTATGATTTGTGATAAAACCTCTGTTAAAGGTATCAAATATTTTTTATTGTTCATTTTCTGGTAATATACCTCCTGGCTAATTTTACCAATTAAAGAATTGGCATATATATAATATATATTATAAATATATATTTTGTGTATATATATGTGTATATATATTTTTTTTTTTTGACAGGGTCTCACTTTGTAGTTCAGGCTGGCCCTGAGCTCACTATGTAGCCCAGGCAAGCCCCAAACTGAGCAATCCTCCTGCCTCTGCCTCCCAAGTGCTGGGGTGACAGGCGTGAGCCACCATGCCTGGCATCGCGGTATGTGGTACTGATTGCTGCTGGGCATGAGTCACCATGCCCGGTATTGTTGTATGTGGTTACCAGGGATTGAACCAGACACCTTGGGCTTGCTAGGCAGGCACCAGAACCACTGAGCTAAATCTCTGGCCCTAGATATGTATCTTGTTCTGCAGTATATAGAATCAATTTCCTAAGTTAACACTTAAGTCCAAATAGTTGTTCTGTTTCTTTCTGAAGAATATCCCTACAACTGTCAGGGATGCTGATAAAATTCTTGACTATTTTCATTCACTAACGAACAATTAAATATAAATAGAAGCATGAATGTTTTATAAAAGACCTAACTACAAAAGATATTTTGTAAATATTTGGGCTGAAATGATTCAGTGAGAAAGAAGGGGAATTAAAGCTCAATATGATTTTCAAAACTCAGTTTTGCATCTTTGAAATTGTATGATATTAAATCCTGTATTATTGTCAGATTATTTTCAGAATCTGAAGAGAAGTATTGGATTGTGCGTTCACTTGTAAGCCATAAATAATGAAGCTGTGTATAAGCATTAGTCATTGACAGCTACCTGCACAGAGAAGTAGCTTTTCTGAGATTTTTCCAGAAAAAAAAGTGGGAAGGTTGTAAATAGCCTACAGTACACTTTCTCTCAAAAATTCTTCATGGATCCACTGTTTTTTCTGAAATAAATCCTTGATAATGAGGATTATTATGATTAAATTCAGAGGACTGAAGTTCATTATCACTTTAGATATTTCCTGTATGTTTCATAAATTTAGTTTAAAATTTTACTAACGGACATTCAAAGGTGATAAAATTATGTCGAAGTTAGATGGCAACAAATGCAAAAGAATGAAGGAGAATATATGTATTAATTTGCCTCTTGAAAATGAGAACTCAGTGTCCATTCCAGCACCTGCGGGTAGAGATTGCAGTGTTCAGCAAGAATGTACAGTGTATAGGTTGGGTTTGTTTTCAACTACTTGGGGAATGACAATGTTCTCGAGAAAAGCACAGTGAACTCATCCTCTAACATGGTGTGATGTTTTCACGGTTAGTATTGGTCCAGATTTTAAAAACAACAGGAAAACCAGAACTAACAGGAAAACCAGAACTTGGAAAACCAGAAACTAATTGTAGAATGTTTGCTAAGGAGAGTGAGAAATCACAACATTGGATCCTGAGATATTGTGCTTTCTTTCAGTTGTATCCTTTACTTAATTTACTACTGAGCAACATTTACTAAGTGTTGAGAAATGTATTTAAGTTTTGGAAATTTTACCAAAATCCTCCAGCACTGGTGAACTATATTGATTTTGCCAAGATTAAAAATATCCTTTCAGCTAGTCAAATCTACTGCTTGGGAAATCTACTAAATTGGTTTCCTTTGGAAAATATAATACACTGATATTTCACTGTACTAACCCATGTTCACATGGTGAACAATTATGAGTCATTTTTTTATTGCATGGGGAATAATCAGACATTTTAACACCTGACTTATAAACCTGGGTCAATTTAACCATTTTTCAACCTTTGCCTTAAATGGGAGGTAAACAGTATCATAGCAATCAACAATCCAGTTCTTTGGTTTTCTAATCTTATCACAGTAAACACAGATGAGACAATGTCAGTGAATGAACATGTAAGAAACGAAACTTGTGGGCCGGAGGGTTAGCTCATTGGTTCCAGCGCCTGCCTCGCAAGCTCAAGGTCCTGAGTTCGATCCCCGGTTACCACATATAATGCTGGGCGTGGAGACATGCCCACCAACAATCAACACCGCATACCACAATGCCGGACGTGGTGGCTCACGCCTGTAATCCCAGCACTCGGGAGGCAGAGACAGGAGGATTGCTGAGTTTGCGGCGGCTTGC
>PVIC010028758.1:0-23000 GCA_004025085.1 Thryonomys swinderianus
GGGAAGGGAAGGGAAGGGAAGGGAAGGATAGGGAAGGGAAGAAAAAAAAGAAAAGATCATCCCATCATAAGCCAGGGCCTTACACATGTTCCTGGAGAAGAATACTACCCTAATGCTTTCCTCCTTGTTGAGACAGTTTTTATAAATTGCCCTGCTGGCCTCCAAATGGGTACTTTCCTGCTTCAGCTGCTGAACAGTTAGGATTACAAAGATGTTCCAGCCCACCTGCCTACTTGCTTTTGTATGGAACTTTAAATGATTTGTAGTCGTGTTTTATAGTTACATACATTACTAAACTATTTAGTGGATATGTTAAACAGCACATAATCTCATTTGTACATGTAGTACTGATTTCGAGTTAATATCTTTCTGTAATATTTCACCTCTTTTCTTCCCATTAAGAACATATTCCTATAATATATTGAGGAATACAAAACAAAAGTTATAATACACGATTTTTTTTTTTGAGACAGGGTCTCGCTTTGCAGTTCAGGCTAGCTCTGAGCTCACTACGTAGCCCAGGCAAGCCTCGAACTCAGCAATCCTCCTGTCTCTGCCTCCCAAGTGCTGGGATTACAGGCGTGAGCCACCATGCCCGGCACTAATACACGACTTTTATGTTCTTATTTTTAAGATCTTATTTTTTGTTAGACATTCACCTGTTGGAGGAGCTGATGAAAGCTTTTTCCACTCCAATAAAATCAACATACAAACTTTTTTACAGAAAAAAAAGTAGTGTGTGCATCACCAAAATTGCAAGGACTTTAAATCTGTTCATAGGTCCTCTGATAGGCTGGAGATTCCCAAGAACTTCTACATATACATCAGTCAGTTGTAGAGCTGACCAATGTTTTATATTTTTTGGTGTCACATGTATTATTTTTAACTGCTTTTTTATTTAAATCATAAAATTATTTAGCTCCAAATAAAATTTGCAATAATATTAAGAATGGCACCATGAGAACAGTAATGTATACTAAATGTTATTACAAATTTTTCCTTAGAAAATTATATGGATTTGTGTTCATTCATTATTCATTTTGCCATCATTTTTCCCTCAGCAGTTGAATAGCAAGGAATCAATACAGAGAAATTGGATTCACAGCAAACTGACATGAAAACAGAACCTCCAAAAGTTAGATGTGCTTGAGGGGAAAATGTTCCAAGTAACTTGAACAAATACCTCATCTGTCATTAGTGTTGCGATTGATCTGCCAATCTCATGGTACTGTTGACCTTTTCCCAGGGGTCCCAGAAGAATGAACAAAAATCTGTAATTAAGAAGAAAGAAGAGAAATGTTTCAAAGTAGAAATACAAAAAATAATTTTAATAGTAAAGAATCCTTCATCTCAAAAGAATAATGAAAAAGGAATTTTATGTAAAATATTTCTACAGCTTTTCAAAGTACATTATCATCTTGAAACATTTTTTTTTTCTTTTTGAGACAGGGTCTCGCTTTGTAGTTCAGGCTGGCCCTGATCTCACTATGGTGCCCAGGCAAGCCGCCGCGAACTCAGCAATCCTCCTGTCCCTGCCTCCCGAGTGCTGGGATTACAGGCGTGAGCCACCACGTCCGGCATTGTGGTATGCGGTGTTGATTGTTGGTGGGCGTGTCTCCACGCCCAGCATTATATGTGGTTACCGGGGATCAAACTCAGGACCTTGCTCTTGCGAAGCAGGCGCCGGAACCACTGAGCTAACCCTCCGGCCCTTGAAACATTTTTAAATGATTGACTGTTCTCAAGATCTTTGAACAATATGGTTACATAATTATCTTTATCTTGGTGTTTTCCCCTGTAATTATCTCCACAGCCTATTTTGAGGAACTTTAAAGATTCTATTACCCTTAGAAGAGGATAGTGGGAATGCAAAATCTGACTAAAATTTTCTGAACTGGAAGAAAATTAATTTATATCAATAAAGAACAATTTAAAAGGAAAAAGATAACAGTAGTATAAACAAACATGATCAGAAACAGAACTATGTAAATTTTATATTAAATATAAAAATAAGCATTGCTAAGAATCAAAGATCGGTTAGACAGAAAATGTTAATCCCCTATAATATCAGTACTTAAGGAATTAAAACGGTAGCTACACAATCGTACTCCATCTAAATTAAATTGAAGGTCTGGCAGATTCATCAGTACAGCCTGTACTTTTTAAAGAAATCAATGCAGGCTCTAACATTAGAGGACTGGTAATTGCCCTAAGAACAGGTCAATGTTTGTGGGAAACTGTGAAAATTAAAGAATGCCTTATATTTTGCACTACAGTCTTAGGATGCTAATTTGCTAAACGGTTTATGTTCTTAAGAATGAGGAATAATGCTTTTATAAGGCACATTAAAAGGTTAATGTAATTATACCCTTCACTCAGAGATGCTACTTTTTTTATATCCAACAGATATCATACAACCTTGAAGGATCAGATTTATTAATCTTATCCATTGTAACTGGCTCTAGATGTCCCCCAAAGCATGGTGTGGCCATAGGTGGGGGACTTTTTCAGAGCTGGCTGAATTTGGAATGTGTGATGCAAGGACTAAGGGTATGTGATGACTAAACCACTACATATGAATGACTGGTTTGGCACCGCCCTAATCCTTGTAGGCTGGATGGGATTTAAAAAAAAAAAGGGGGGGGCTGAAAGACACTGCTAATCTCTCTTGTTGCTTTTGCTGTTTTCCACTACCATGAAATGTTGCCCCTTTGCCACCCTTCCTTGCAGCTGGCCAATTATGGACTAAAACCTCAATAAACTTTGAGCTAAATAAGCCTCTCCTCCTTTAACTTTGTGTGGCAAGTATTTTGTCTCAGCAGTGAGAGAAAAGTAACTAACACACCCACTCAATTAGTATAGTACAGAAATGTCTACCATGTATTAAAGAATACTTGAATGTGGTATCAGATGTTTTATTAACTATAATAATGCTAAGAAATTTCCTATTGTACATGTATCATGCTACTTTTTAGATTTCTATTCCAAGGGCTATTTATAAAGTTCTAAAAATTATTTTCTGACATTTATACTATATGTTGCTATTATACTCATGGTGTCCCTTTTTGTCCAAGAAATAATGATTAGGGGTCCCAAGGGCTTTCTTTATTCTATTGGTCTAGCTAATCTTCTTCCATTTTTTTACCTTTCCTAACTAAATAGTAGCTAGTCCTTTGAATTTATCCTTCAAGTGGCTGAGCAGTGCATCTATTTTTTTCCTCAATTGGCATCTCCACACATTTTGCTTTGTCAGTATGGAATGAAGCTACTTAAACCTAATAGTTTTGAAGGGGAAGATATATAACCCCATTTTTATTTTTCTCTTCTCCTGGGAATTTTTCTTTTCTTTCCTTTGAAGAACAGGAGCCATCACTATTGTATAGTTATCATTTATTAATAGTTAATCCTATACCTTCCCAAATGGTGGAACACAAATAACCTCTGGGAAACAGCAAAGAATTTTATGCTGTTAAAGCAATATCTTTACAATTAGCAAATCTGACATGTTAAATTTAAATCACAAATTTCTAAAATTTCTGAATAAATTATAGATTGTACATAGAAGAATATAGCCTTTTTACCTTCATATAGTTAGATTTAATATGCTCAGTTCACCTGTTCCCCACTTTAGTAAAATTGGTGTCCAGCAGAAATCTCAGTAGCCCTTAAACAGGATTAACAGAAATGTCTATGATCTGATCTGAATGGTAACTGGATTTCTCCCTCACACCCGTGCAGACAGGAACTGCAACAGCGAATCGCACACCAATCAGTCAGGCCTCTACAAAAGGAGGCCGGTCCTCGCTGCACTATTCCAAATTTCCAGAATATCTTATATATAATCAAAACACAAAGTGATGCAATCTGCTTTGCTTTAAGGTCAGAGATCAATAGAGGAGACAAATTATGTGAACCCAGTTGTCATAGCACTTTAACTTTCCATAATCTTAAATTTATTTTTGAAAGAGGAACCATAACAACATCTTAGGCAGTCGCAGCATCAAGCAAAGTGTGCCAGTTAGGTGGGCAATGAGGACCTACACAGATATCTTTTGCTGTGGGAATGAAACCAGTGTGAAAGGTTATCTGCACCAGGAATCACATTTGATGGTGAAAGTAAGAAAGAAAGAGTTTCTGGGTTACCTGCAAAAAAACTAACATCCTAAAGTTAGTATTCTTTTATTCTTTATTTTTTCTCCATTATAACTGAGAATTTACCTTACATCTTTAAACTAGGTGTAAATGATAAACAATATAATTTAATTTATATGATCCCCAAGCTATTAGTTTTTAATGTATAGTAAAATGAAAAGCAAGTTCAGTAATGAAGTTAAATGTTTACTTTTGATTCAGATTCAAACAAACTTCCATTATGCTACTCTCACTGATTCTTCAGACCCCATGTAAAAGAGTCAGACCGTGCCATGGAGTGAAATAGATAGTATATTTCATGCAGCAGCTCCGTCCCAATGGTGGCACACACAGGCATTTTGCAGGTTTACTCAAACATAAATTAAGTCTGGGAAACTAATCTTTTTCAGGATTACTCTTGAGGATTCTTTTTCTTAAATACATTAATTTTTACATACAGAATATAATCCTGGATAAAAGTCTAACCCTTAGTCGCTTTTTGTACCAAAAGTGTAAAATAAGATTGGTGTGATTATACAGACCAGGGTACCTAGAGATAAAGAATACATCTAAAATTTTAGAAGTAAGTTAAATAGGAAGAAAGGACAGAATGATTTTTAAAAGACTTTGTCTCCTCCATAAGCATCAAAATTTTAACATGACATTATATTTAACCCTCATTTTCTCCCACAAACAATTCTCTAAGAAAAATGTAAGTGATATTTGAATACTTCTTACCTGGTTGGGATTGGGACTTCAGCCAGCCCCTGAAGTAAAACAGCTGGCGATAGCCTGACAAATGCTACCACAGTCCTGTCGAGGAACTCCAGTTCTCCAACTAAGATGTTTGAAGCTTCAGCACCTGGAGGAATCTTTTTCATAAAATGTAGATCAACCTACGTGCATTGCAAAATAAATAAAGTAAATCAAAATTAGAAAAATTTGGTGAAGCATAGTCTACAACAGTGCTCCATGTCTAATAACTCATGGATACATTTGGTTTAACACATAGTTAAATGTATCACTCGCTTTTCTTCAATATCTTTTTTGTGAACTATTTTAACTTGTCATCAATAATCTGAATATTCCCGTTTTTCTATTCATTATTGTTAAAAGAAGCTTCTCCAGAATCAGCAATCTTGAAGTGTTCAAAAGGGAAGTAAGTATATGTGCTCAATTAAATAAATGCACTGTAATCATAATTTAATTCACAATTGTCAACAAATTTAATATTTTATGCTTTTACCTTAATTTTACATGTACACTTTCATTAATTAATACTTAACTTATGGCTATTCAAGAGAAATATAACCATGCTTCTTTTTACAGTATAAGTTATGACTTTAGACTTCACGTTATTCTAATTGTTCTGTGTTCTTCATATTGTAAACATTGTCTTCTAATTCTTCAATTTCAGTTTCTCATCAAAGAATTTAGATATAAAAAATAAAGAAAAAAGAATAAAAGTATTAATATTTTTAGTTACTGAATATCCATGGTTGAATTTCAACATGAGATGTCACTAATTGAAATGAATGAACACAAATCAAAAGTGATCATTAAAAGGAAATGCTAAGAGTAAGAGCGGTTTTTGAAAAATGAATGTAAAATTTCCTTCCTAAGAATAAGTATCAATTTTTATGCAGGAGGCTATAGCAAAAACTAAGCAGTGATTTTAAAGTAAAACTTATGAAGCCTATTTCTTGTTTCTAACTCACTTGAGTTGCTTTTTATGGAACTCCATTTTTAGGAGAACAGGACTTTATCTGCTCTAGTAATTGGTTTTATGCTCTCCTGTTAATGAAATGGGGGCAAAGATCAAAGGATTAGTTGAGAAAAAGAAAAAAGAGCTCTGCTAAATATGGGTGAGGATAAGATATTTTTAGATCATATAATCCTTTTGCAGATTTAGCAATTTGAGTATATTTTACCAAGAAGTTGAAAGTACAATGAATTAAAACTTAAGAGTACTTTAGAAAATTTATAGCCAAACTCTATTGACTAGATTAAATCTGTTGTTTTCTGAAATTCAAACCCTAGTGCAACTATTTGGAAAGTTTATAAAAAGTTAGCCTTTCTGAGGGAGCAAGTGCCAAAAACCAGAAATCTACAGTGTGCAATACACAGGTTATTATAAGGATTAAATTAAAAAATAATCTGTACTGTTTAATTAAAAGTCAAATGTAGCTAGAATTTTATCATAGAGAAAAAGAAAATTTACCAAAGCAAAATTGTTATAAAAAGAAATACTTGACAAATATAAACTCCAAAGATTTTGCAACACAAATATACTTCCATATATAAATATATAAATTTGTAAAGCATGTATATTGGAATATTTTATGGCTATATGTTATGGAGTCTATCTTTTTAATTTACAGATAGAAAGTTTATTTATAAGTAAGTTTAATTTTATAGAACTTTTATGGCATTTTTAATATTTAT
This sequence comes from Thryonomys swinderianus, assembly GCA_004025085.1. Classification (NCBI taxonomy): domain Eukaryota; kingdom Metazoa; phylum Chordata; class Mammalia; order Rodentia; family Thryonomyidae; genus Thryonomys; species Thryonomys swinderianus. The sequence goes on from PVIC010028758.1 coordinate 6,577, forward strand.
TTTGCTAACTGATAGAAAAGGATATTTAAAATGCTTTAATAATGCTTTACATTTTCACTATAATGTTAAAATTCTAAAATTGGAATAAAAGATTTTCCATATACAATTACTCCTATAAAAATGAATTTTTGTAAGTTTTTCAGAATTTATATAAATAAAGAATAATGGTGTAATATTAATACACTAGAACAAAATTTAAAATAAAATAACTATAATTTGTAATAAATGGGTTTATTCATAATACAAAGTTTAAATTCCATCTAGAAAACTTTCTTAAATTCATTAATTGCTATTATAAAATCTGTCTCTCAGATAAATGGCAATCATAAAAATAATTCCTTTAAAATGAAATTCAGGGCCAGGGATTTAGCTCAGTGTTACTGTCGCCTGCCTCGCAAGCAAAAGGTCATGAGCTTGATCCCCAGTGTTTCAAAAACAAAACAAAACAAAAAAGTCAATTAAATGAAGAAGCAACTGTACACTAAAAGTTTACCTTTACTTAAAAAATAAAAAATATGGCTCTTACACACTTAAAATGAGGTAAGGTCTAATATGTCACTGATACCCGTTATTTAGAAAAGGCATTGAAACATATAGAACTTCAGATTAGTAAATTGATCTTTTGAATGAAAAACATAATAAATTACAGGTATGTATTTAATAGTTATTATATCATATTCTTTGCATTTTATTATCCATGGCATACACATGTCTGGTGGTAATAGATTATAATATATAATTATATTGTTATATCTTACAATACTTCTGAAGTAGCCATATCTAACTTCCCTTTTAATATGGCAAAGGAGCTTATTTAAGGACCACATTTACAACAACCTAAAAATAGCTCTAGAGATTTAGGCTGCACTAACTCAGGTGGACCCAAATCTTTGAAATGGACAGAAAGTAATCCTGAAAATGTCAGTTCCTCTGAACAGAACTTTGAAGAACTCAAACTGTACTCTTCTGAATCTGGATTCAGACTCTTGCTTCTAGGCTTTCCAGACCTCACAGTTGCTAAAACCAGAAAGAGCCCAGGCAGTTGATCCACAGGTCCCTTCCAGTGAACAAAATCATAAAGATCATTTTGGAATTGGAAGTGTTTAGACTGGAGGAAAAAAAAAAAAGACAAACATTTAAGGAGAATGGTTAAGGGCTTTTGTGTGCGTGTATGTGTTTCAGTACTGGGGATTGAACTTGGGCCCTTGTGTTTCCAAAACAGGTGTGGTATCACTTGAGCTAAATCCCCAGCCATGTTGTGTGGTTTTGTTTCTTTGCTTTTGAGATAGGATTTCACTGTGTAGTTCAGGCTGGGCTTGAGATCACTATATAGCTTAAACTGACCTCAAATTTGTGGCTGTCCTCCTGCCCCAGCCTCCTGAGTGTTGGGATTACAGGCTTGTGCCACCATGCCCAGCTGTTTAAGTCTTTAATCTATTTTAGAAGCACAATAAAAGTAATAGAGATGCTCTGAGGAAGAATAATGCTTTAATACTAACCAGTGATCTTGACCAGTTATCAATCTCCCTCAGACTCAGTTTTTTTGCTGGATAAATGAGGATATGTCTAAAGTTTCCTACAGTTCTAGGATTTAATAATCCAATTTTTTGTCATATGCTTCACACAACTAAAGATAGATGTACAGGAAAGTTCTTTCTGTGAAATAAATTATGTTAAACCTTCTTTGAGTCATTTGAAATAAAAAAGAATACCATTGACATAAAATAGTCATCTTTCTGTCAGTTTAGAGACAAGAAGCATATATTGCGTCTTTATATACCCACTTTGAAATGCATTATAGAAGAGCTAAAATCTGGCAAATCAGATTATACTCTCAATGAAACTTTAGATCAGGAAAGCTGATGGGCCTATGCATTGGAACAGTTAAAATGTATATGCTGAAGGTAGGAAGCATATGTAGGCAAATCACATGAGGCTAATAAGTAAATTTTAAAATTTTTAAGTGCGAAAATACTATTAGAGTTTGGAGTCATGTATTGAGACTTATTTAAGTGGATAAAGCAATCGAGATTAGCTGAGCTTCATAACTTAACTACCAATCTAAAATCATTAGGCTAAAAAAAATCTTAACTGAGGAACTTGCAAAAACTGGCAAAAAATTTCTTTGCCCAGTGATAAATCATAACTATTTCTTTTTTCCCAATCTCTATTTCTCTGCACTCTTGGGTTATGAAGCCAGAACTGCTATTTGGGTTCTTTTTGTTTGTTTCTAACACCAAAATTAAAGGCTTAAATTATTTTGAATCTTATAAGAGTCATTAGAGATATTCATCTCAAATACTACTTGAAGTACTAAAGATTCAGTTGGGTCTAAAACATTAAATTCTGGTCTGGTGTTTATTTTGAAACTACCATATCCACTAATATGAATGCTAATAGGGCAACTGTCCTTTTGAGTATCTAGTATATGCCCAGCTTGCTCCCAGGTTCTCTCTCTATGCTGTCATTACGTCTACACAAGAGAATCAGAAATATAAATTATTATCATCATAATCATTTTACAAATAAACTGGGTGAAGTTTAGAGAACTGCTCCCAGATCAGATAGTTTATAAATGCTAGTCAGGATTCAGGTTCTTTCCAATTTTATGAACAAGAGAGAAAGAAATAAGAGCGGATGGCACTAGGAGGAAGGCCATAAAAATTTAACTTCCTTATTAAGTGGGCCAGTGAATGGAAATGTGAAGATGAGACATGGGAAAAGATTAAAGACAAAAAAGTCTATTTTTCACTCTTTTATAATTCTATGTGGGGGATGTGGAAATGAAACTACTGTCTTCAACTGACAATCTTCATTTTCTTTCATATGTGATGACACACTTTTGAAGGCTAAAAAGATAGGTCACATAAACAAAAAAGTGAAATGATATAGAGATACAAAATTCAGAATAAGAGTTGTTATTCTAAAAAGTTTGCAAAGTAATTTATTTTAAAGGATGAGCTATGAGGTTTATAATCACTTTTTTTGAGCAGGTTAAATATGCCCTTGTTATACTGTTAAAGCTTGCATAAATAAATAATCAACTTTTAGGCTCCTGCTTTTAACATATTATTTCAAATTAAGGATATCAGAAAGTAAATGTATGGCAGTTTGCGACAATTTTATTTTAACTTGCGAAGAATGAAGATGCAATGCTTTAAAAAGATAAATTTTTAGAGTGGCAGATGGAATACATTTGACTGGTTTAAGCTTGGAAGCAATGCCTCCATACAGTGAAATGAGCCCGAGGATGCCCTCACCTCTCTCTCTTGCTGGTGTGGAGGTCCTTTTTCATGCCTTTGTTTCATCCCACATGGACTAGTATGCCCCTTTTGTTGGCCTCCCAGTCCCTGCACGCATAATTAACAGGCTTAAGCTGGTACACCATGCTCCCAGAAGACTCCGCCAGGCACCAGAGGGAGAGCATGCACAAAACTAGACCTAGATCATTTAGGCATTGTTATAGGGAATCTGAAACAGGTCCAATGAGCTAATTGCTAAAAAGTCTTTTGAGAACCTTGATTCAGGCTACTTCCTCTACAGATGCCTCCCATTCCCACCTCCTCCCACTACAACAATCATTGCCAACACGAAGACTTTATGAAAATATTAACACTGTTACTACTCTTTCAGCCACTCAGATAAGGAGAATTGCTCACCATCCTTATTTTGAGTCAATATTAAAACTTTTCATTCTATTCAACTCTTAATTTTTGATAATTTATAATAGAAAAGAAGTAATTTCAGGAATTTGCTTTAAAATCACATTTTTTCATTGATTCATTATTTTCTTAAATATTCTCAGGTAACAGTTGTATCTGAATTCTCCCCAATTAAAGTATATCCCTCAACACAGTCAGTCCTCACTATGATTTAATTCGAAATTCTACTTGTTTTTGTGTGTGTGTGTCCTTCTAGGATTCCCTTACAGCAAAGCTGTTCTCTGAATCTCAATAAAAACTTTATATTATATTATTTGGATTTACACAGAGAAAAAATGATTTTGTGAAAAGGTAGCAAATTTTTTAAACAAATTAAATTTCTATTAAATGCCATGTAGTCTAGTTATTCATTTTAATGGAAGAAATATATTGTACTAAGTGGCTGAATTTCTGAAGATTATTCATAAAACTCACATATTCAGCTTTGTGAATAAGCAAAACATTGCATGTGGATTTAACGCTAACATTATAACAACTTCAAGCTTTCAGCAAGCAACAAAATATAGTACATGCAAAAAATTGTGTCAACACTTCTTAAAATAGATAGCAACTTCTAGCAGCAATTTAGCAGCTTACTTAGATGGGAGAAAGAAGAAAGCTTACCTTGCTAAAGTCAACAGTACTGTTTTCTCTGCTAACATCATTTTTATTTTCAATACAGGCTGGAGCTGACTGAGGAGTAATAACCTGACCTGCTGAAAGAAATTGTTATTACAGAATACAGTTACTTACATGATTCTAAACATATTGGGTGAAATAAGATCTTCAATTAAACTAGACTAATATGTTTTTAATGTTTTATGAGGTAAGCATGAAGAGTCAATATAAACATATCTAGAGCAATACAAAAGTTCTTACTATCAGTTACAGATAGAAATGGGAGAAAACAGTCAAGAAAACTTACACCAATTTTTGGCTTAAAAACTTAAAGATTATGCTCCCTGAAGAAAACAATGTTTTAAAATATCAAATTTAATCATGATTTTATACCATCAATGATTTCTAAGTATCAACCAAAACAAATGATAGATAAATGATTTAAGCTCATACTGAATAACTTTAAATTTAAGACATAAAATATGAATATTTATCTGAGACTAACTCATATAGTTTCAGAATCTATTACCTCTAAAAAGATAACCAAATATATTCTTCGGCAACACCTTTAAGAGATTTCTATTTTAGGAGTTTAGTTAGAAATGTTGAGCATTGTAAATATGATATTTATGCCTGCAACTATTCAATCAGGCAAGCACACGTATATTAGTCTGCTATGAGAAAAGATAAATTTGAGTTCTTTTAGTTTTCTATTAACATTAACCAAACAATATTTTATAGTTTTATTCAGACTTTTATTATAAGGAAGATGTTATTACATAGTAATAGAGCTGAGGAAGTGACAATAGGTAGACATGGTTAGATTCCATCATTCACTAACTATGGAATAGTCTGTGTGGTAACAAGTCATCTAAAATCTGTACGAAGTTAGCAGTTAAATGAGAAAATTAACCAGATTTATTTAATCCAATGTATCTTCTCTAACCATTCACTACGCTGATTCACTACTTTTGCTGTGAAATAAATGACAAATCAAGTTTTGACCACACTTACAATCTTAATTCAGTCTTACTATTATCATTCTTATTCTATATTCAAAAATATTCTATTCAGCTCTTCTCTCTCCATCTACTTACATTTCAATTTTAATCTAAATTCTTACTATCATCTTCTTCAGTTACTACAGAACTCCTTTAAACTCCTAGACCATCTACAAAAACCAGTTTTTTGCTACTGAAAAAAAACAAATTTGCTACTGAAAGATCATTTATTTGTTGTTACCTAGAAATAATTCAAGCTAAAAGCACCTATTACTTAATTTCAACTATTACTAAAATTTTGCTTTTCAGACCATTAAACCTCATAGATTCATGTACTAATCTAATAGGAGTCATGTGCTTATAGTCACATTTTCCATGATTTCAGGGGTGTGAAAGTGTAACAGGAAAGTAGCAGGCTCAATATTCTTCTAGAAGTAAATATTGTTTAACTTTCATTTAAAAATAAAATAATATGTTTGATGAAAACAAAAATAAAATAACTTTTAAATGCAAATTTACCCATAGAGAAAATTCTTGCACTGCAAAGAAATGTCAGAAAAGTCACAGAAATCATTTTTATTCTCCCATTTCTAACTGCAATGTGCAGCTATGACTGTGAACTGTTCATTAGCAGCCATTCAATTTACCATTCTCAAAATAATAACTGTAATTTTAAAAAACCTTTTACATAATGCATTTGTGCTACTAACAGATGTCTTCAATCACCAGTTTCACATCATTTCTCTGTATTTTCATGAGTTACATTAGATATATTTAAATCTAAATTTATCTGTAAAATTGAGTGATGAAATACAAGTCATGAGAAAATTAAATAAACATGTATCTGCTTTCTTACAATAATTTACTTCATTTGGTACATTACTGCATGGAAAAGTATTTAATTCTTTGAACAAACACATACAAATGAAGAGTCAATTAACTCAGGGCAAAAATCAGCAACTTTGAAAAGATTAAACTGGATAGAAAATGTATTGAAACTTGCAATTTGAAGTAACTGATTTTTTTTTTGTTTTCACTCATATAGGTAAAAATTTATGTCATAAATTCCCACCAGTTCATTACGTTTAAAATGACATATTTCCTCTTGCAAATTATTTTAAGTATGCATTTATATTACAAGCAATAATGTATTTTGATATTTACTGTTCTATGCTATTTTTATTTCAAGATGATTTTTTTTTTTTTTTTTTTTTTTTTTTTTTTTTTTTTTTTTTTTTTTTTTTTTTTTTTTTTTTTTTTTTTTGCTTTTGAGACAGGGTCTCGCTTTGTAGTTCAGGCTGGTCCTGAGCTCACTATGTGGTGCCCAGGCAAGCCGCCGCAAACAGCAATCCTCCTGTCCCTGCCTCCCCAGTGCTGGGATTACAGGCGTGAGCCACCACGTCTGGCATTGTGCTATGCGGTGTTGATTGTTGGTGGGCGTGTCTCCACGCCCAGCATTATATGTGGTTACCGGGGATCAAACTCAGGACCTTGCGCTTGCGAGGCAGGCGCCGGAACCACTGAGCTAACCCTCCGGCCCTCAAGATGATTTTTTAAATTACAAAATTTTACTTTATACAGTTGATTATCAGACAGCAATTTAAGAACTATTTCTCTTGAATATTTTAAATGATACTGACAATAGCCTAGTTAAGAGTATTTAGCCAGGAAACATATTAGATAATAGTAAATACCTTATTATCTTTAGATTCTATATGTACATAAAATCTATGTTAATGGAAGAAAAAAGCATTAAAATTATGTCTACATAGGAATAACAATACATATTTTATGTATTTTATGTCCAACTAGGTAAATATATTTATCAAATAAAGTCCTATAAAGTTTAAAGACATTTCAAACCTTGGTATTATTTCTTCAAATATATATTTGTTGAAATGATACACATTAATGTGTGTATGCTCAAGGTAACTTTGACAACATGGAAGGCTACAGTAAAATGTAGAGGTTTATTATATAAAAATTAAGCTAGCAGTTTTATTTTGTGCTTCCTAGAAAAAGAAGGCTTTAAAGAAAGCCTGACTTTCTATTCACTCTATATACAAACTAAAATTTGCACGTGGTGTATAATCCATAGAACTAGAAACTTCACATATTAAAATAATCTTTATGATTCTGCTTCCAGTTGAAGTCTTTGTTTAAATAGGTCATTTTAAAATTTTATTCTAAGTACTGTTACTTTTAAGAAAAATTTGATGGACTTAGGTTTCAAAATTAACTTCATGAACTCAACATTGTATCTAATACTCAATAAATTTAAGTTTTGAGAAGGATCTCTAATTTTCTTGCTTTGACAATTGTGAACTGACTATTAAATAAAATAGTAAATTTAGGTTTTTAAAAAACATCTCTGTTTTTCCTTCTGGTGTCAAATGACAGTTTTCAGGTACAGGATTTTTTTTTTTTCAGTCAGAAGTGGATGTTGTTTCCCAAAGAAATTACTAGAAAGTTCCCTTCCAGGGAAAAATAGTATAATGTTAGAAATTAAAGTCACATATCTATACATGCTTTATGAATTCTGATATTAATAATTTTTCTATGTCACTTACAAGTGTTTATAAGTATTTTAAACTGCTTTTATATTGCCTTTACTTTGTCAATTGATAACTACCCATATTAATATTTCTTATAGGTGATTATCATTGCAATGCTAAATCACCTTTTTTACTATAATATCCAGATAATTCTGAATAATAAACATGACTGAAAAAAAGACATCTACTAACTTGGTAACTTCATTACATTCAGGGTAAATTATTAAAAAACTGATGAAAAGTGGAAATCATTAACTACTAAATGTGACTATTAAAATGTAAACACTTGAGAAATCTAATACTATCCTTCTCTATCTACATGTATATTTCCTGATTTGTCAAACTGTGCATTTTTTAATCCTAAATTGTAATATTTATTTTATTTCTCATCAATTAAAGTCCATATTATATAATATTTGTATAAACATCTGATTTTCATCGAGTACTGAATTGATTTTTTCCTTTGGGCTTCAATGTAGGAATCACATACAAAGTTACTATATAGTTCATGTACTTTTTCAACCAAATTATAAAGATGTGGGGCAAGCACTGGAAAAAATCGAGATTGTCAAGTGTGGTGTCTGATGCCTGTAATCCCAGCCCTTGGGAGGAAGAGGCAGGAGGACTACTGAGTTCGAGGCTTGCCTGGACTACATAGTGAGCTCAGGGCCAGCCTGAACTACAAAGCAAGATCCTATCTCAAAAATAAAAGTTCAGAGTACTGTAATTCAAGTGACTGCTAGCTAAAGAATAGAAAACTGGCTTCTACTTGTCATATCATAAATTTTTCATTGAACAGAATGTTAAATTGACGTGGACACTTCTTTCATAATAAAGTTGTGGGGAGAAATATGAGATTATAACAGAAGTACCATTTCATGACTTTAAGTACTATCAAGATCATACAAACATATCTACAAATTTGCCCTCAAGAAATACTATATTTATTTTTATTATATTAATTCAAATGTCTTTCCATATAGTTCTCTTTTTATGTAAATTGTAAGTATTGTAAAATAGCAGCTTTCAAATTTCTTTATGGCCAAATTCAAATTGGTGGATATCACTGAAGTGTATCATTATTTGCTACTGCTAAGCCCACTGTAGATCATATGCACAAGAAGGAAACTGGGATGAAGACATGGAAGTACATTACTCTTAACCTAGAGACCAAGCTGGTTTACACTACCTCGATACCTTCAACGCATTTAGAGTACCCAAAGGTTAGGAGATGAGGGAGGTACAGAGATGAGATGAGCCTGTTAGAGACAGACACAAGACAGAGCAAAATAAAGAAATATAAAGATGAATGACAACGTTACATACATGTGTAACAATACATTTATTCATGGGAATAGAAAACATGAAGAAAGAAAGGCTAAATACTTCGAAAATGCTGATTAGGTGAGCTAAATTTCAAAAACATGAAAAGTATGCACATAATTAAACTGGGAAAAATTAGTATGCCTGAAAATAATGTAATATAAGAAGTAACAAATTTAAATACATCATGTTAGAAATATGTTGGCTGTGAAGATGTAGTCTTGATATTCCAAAATTCAGCAACAATACAGCCTCTAAACAGATTATCAACTGTGTCAAAATATTACCCTGATTTTTTTGTTAATGGTGGAAAATAATCACCTTCACTGAACAATGTTTACTCCTTTCATCTACATATTTTCTCTCAACCAATACTAGAATTATCACTGTAATTTTGTCTTTTTGTTTGAAGGAAGAACATTATTAAGAATAAATATTAAACCCCAGGTATCATATTTATATGATAATATTTTAAAAACAAGAAAACATAAATATCTAAGCACATAAAGACATCATGCATCTGGAAATAAAAAGTACAGCATTTGTAACAGAAGTAATTACCAGCCAATTAACTATCCAAAAGCATAAGTAAACATCATTCACAATACACATGTGTACATTGTTTTAAAGGATGAACTCTCCCAAGATCTAAAGCTTCAACACATATCGCATTTTTCCAAGTCGAAATGTTTTCCAGCAATCACTGCCTTAGAATAAAGACTTTCTTCTCTCTAACTCTTTTGAGATTATAAATGAAAAGTATAAATGGTGAATATTTTGATTAAGAGGAAGAATAATTATGTGAAGGAAAAGGAGCAATTATATATTATTAGTGAAGAAGAGAATGGAATGACATCTAAAAAATTAAGAGTCCAAAATTATTTTCAAAAATAAGAAACTTCCAAAGAGTACTAACATTTTATAATAAATTGGTAATCCCAGTATGTGATTGTATAACCTAAATGATAAATACAAATTTATTTTACTTTCTAGATCACATAAAATGTCTTTATTTTTAGAAAATCTTTCTAGTTTCAAGGAGCTATTTGAATATTACTGATACATTTATTTTAATTACTTGCCACCCTTACCCTTTACAGGGCTCCAATGTCAAAGTAGTTATTAGTTTTCTATTATTTTTGCCATTGTTTTGCCATATATAACTGTCACTTTTTATCAAAACATCAGAATCAGGCATTTAATTCTCACAGTTTTGATGCTTAATGAAAAGTGAAAGTTAAACACAGCATGGTGACATTAAAAATGCCTGGTGAATCCATAGTATTCTGCATCTGAGTCCTGAATATAATATGTAGACTATCAAATAAAACTTACACAAAATAATAAAACAGTATATTTGGAGATGAGATCAACAAATTATCACAGACTACTAAAATAGGTATGAAAATAACGTGGTCTTTGGTAGGAGAGAAACAAGAAAATATTGATCTTGTTAGCCTAAACTCATGAAACAAGAAAGATTCATGTTAGAAATACTTGTACAGTGTCTGAATGTTTAACCCTTAGGAATAGTACCAAAGGACAATGCCCAGAAAACAATTCAATTAAGGAAATTAAAAGCCCTGTTTTAAATTACTCTTTCAGATTCCTTTATGCAAGCACCAGCACCGTTTTGAGGATATTTCAATTCTTTGGCCCTAAAGCAAAAGCACACTAAATAAAAGTAGAGAACTTATACCTATCCCTATGCTTTGAAAAAAAGATGTTTTGTTATGGAGTTTCTAGAAAATTTTCACTTTAATTCTAATTCTATAAACTTAAAAAGTCAGTATTTTTCACATGAAATATTTTACTGGGAGCTTTTAAAAATAAGAATATTGTTTTATTCTTTTGTATATTTTAAAATGGCTCTGAATCTCTCTGTATTACTGCACCAAAAAATTTAAATCTCTATTGCATGTTTTGAAACAAAATGTCAAATCTGTATTTATGACTATGAATTTCTATTTGTTTGTTTATCTAGAGTTTGGCAGTTTATAGAGTTCATAAGTAGATTGAGAACCTTAGTAGTAAAGGTCTTTCACACTTTTTTACACTGCTGGGTAGGAGACATATTTCTAAATTGTGAAGTCTATACATATTTTCAGAATTCTCAACACACATAATTATGTAAAGTGTGTGAGGAAGCAAAACAGAGTCATAAGGAGGTGTTATAAGCCTAGGCTTAGAAAACCAATCCTGACAGCATACTCTACAACAATACTTAATTGGATATATGAATCTTATTATAAGTGCTTCCAAGTTTTTATTATCCCAACGTATGCCCTCATAAGATTTGTATGTGTTCAGATAAAGGCTGATTGTACAGATGGTAACAGAATCACTCAGATCCTAGTTTTTGGAAAAACTAAGCTATTTCCTGAATAAGACAAAAAGCAAACTCTCAGAAAACCTTGTATCTGTATATATCTATATGTAGATTTGTGATTCACTGCTGTAGTTTCTTCCAGATTTAACAGAAGTTTAAAGTAGTAACAGTAAATCTAGATCTGCATATTACAACAATGAGTTGATCCAATAAATTCAGTACTCTCCTCCCTCAAGAAAGTGAAATGCAATGAAAGTTCTGCATAGTAAATATTATTCACAACAAAATTTGAGATGTAAATCATAGCTAATTCAAAATCTAAAACTATTCCTTTTTGAAGAAAACCATGACTTCCTGATAGAAATATACTTTATTTTCCAGTAAAAAATGATGAAATAAAGGTAAAAGTTAATCCTTCAAAAATGTGCCTAAATTCTTGAAAAGTCAGTACATGGCTATATTTTGTTAAGTTTTCCAGATTCGTGTGGAATAAGTCCATGGTCAAAATTAGTAAATATCTGAGTCAATTTTCTTAACATTTCAACCCAGTAAATACTAGCATTGAAAAGGGAATAAAACCCACTGAAGTTTTTATCTCTCAAATTATGTTTCATTTTCTCATTAATGTGAACCACGTTTTAAAACAAATTTAGAATATAAATATATTTCAAATATATTATATGATTCAAAGCAAGTTATATATCCTTAGAATAGTGAGAGGAATCCATACAGATTGATGTATATAGCAAATTATTCCTAACACTTTAGTAAATTGTATATATGCATAATCATAGATTCCTTTATCTAACAACAATGATTTACATTAATTGAAAGGTCTTAAATATAAATATTTAAAATAAAATATAACATAATTAATATAATATTCAATTTCACCAGTATAAAAACTGGTGAAAATTGCCATAGAAAGAAGCAAAGTCTGGAGAAAATTCATTTCATACATTTGTATTTAGGCAACTCTGAAGCTTTTGAAAAACAAACAAAATCACAGAACAGTACTTTTTTGATACATGTGCTTTAGCCCATTTGAGGAAGCCATTCTTCCAGGTAAGATATTTTTAAAACATTAATTTCCATCTTTTAGAAATGCAAAACTTCCTCAGCTGAAGGAAGCTTAACAAACTTGCATTATTTTCATAGTAATTTCATTCTCCTTCATGAGACTAAGAGAAAGCATGGAGAATAGGAGATTACTAAATAACTTCTTTGTATAAGATTAAAAGTTAAATGGATGTAAAAAAATAAAAGGCTACAGGAAGAATAAAACAGTCTGGCCTGACCATTGGAAAGTAATAGTGCCCATCTATGTTGGCACGTGAAGACAGCAAGTGGAGAGTGCCATTGGATGCTAAAGATGCTGCTCTATAAACAGTAACAAGCTCTTATGGGGGATCCAGGCTTTCCATTATGAAGAGCCATGTGCAAGGTGCCACTGGGTCTTTTCAATCACTATCTCTGATAGAATTTGCTCACTATAAGCAATAGGAAGCTAGTGTCTTTGCCCAAAACACTAAATTGTGATCATGTTGTTTTAACTAAAAGACCACCTGTAGCATAATTCGAAGAACTAAGTTGCTTTCTCAAGTTATGCAGACACTAGGATCTTGTTCCAGATGTAATAGATGCTTTGTTAATGTTTACTGCATTTGAATCTCTAAGTTCTTATTAATACATTTTATTTGCATTATCTCATGAGCTTCTTAAGAAACTTAAAATCTTTGTTAAAACTCGCACAGTTTGGCACATCATAATAAGGCTACATGTATAGCATATACATAGGAGAAGAAACAACTATACCATATAAATTTCATAAACATTTTCAAATAAAATGTCAAACATTTACAAGTACTTTGACATTTCAGAGACCTCTAACAGAGATAAGAAACACTTACCATTTTTATCCATTGAATTTGGTTCTGATTGTTTCTTGCCAATATCAGCAAATGATCGGACAATGGGAATCCGGTTGGTGAGTTTCTTCTGATTCTGATGGTGATGCTGCTTCATCAGTGCCTCGTGAACCCTGTGACGTACATCTTCACTCAGCTGACCTGAGCTCACTTGTTGGTCAAGGACCATATCTGAAGAGGAAGGAATGAATACAAATGTAATTTCCTGTCATACATGTACCAACAGAGAACTGCTGAGTCCAAAAAGCAAACTCTGAATAATAGTGTTCATCTTAAATAGGAATGATTCCTTTGAAAATCTCTAAATGTAATATTAACAAACAGAAGCTTGTTTTCCTTTATAGAAAATTTGCACAAAAAATATAAACTTTCACTAAAAACCACTCAATTTTAAATGTATAATTCTTATGGATTAGTTTTCAAATGGACATAGTTATACTAAGAAAAGAAGCTATGCTCTCCACATCCACCTCCTCCCTCCACCCTCTGAGTGCTGGGATTACAGGCGTGAGCCACCATGCCCAGCACTGTGGTATGTGGTACTGACTGCTGATGGGGATGAGTCACCACACCCGGTATTGTTGTATGTGGTTACCAGGAATGAACCAGGAGCCTTGCACTTGCTAGGCAAGCACCAGAACAACTGAGCTAAATCTCCAGTCCTGGAAAACAATTTATAGAAGTAGTATAATTAACATTTTTGAACCTAAAAATATGGTTTTATACTATTGCAATATGATTTTCTCCCAATTTCTAGTGGAAAATAATTTCCTTTAACTTAGCAAAGGTCCAAAAGTGAAAATCCAATTCAAGGAGAACTAGGCAACTACCTAGCTGTCTGCAATCTCTTTCATACCAATATAAAGTCAGCCATTTGTCAAAGTTTTCTTTGACAATGTGTTCAGATTTTTAAAAATTCTTAATTGCACAACATGAAAGAGAAGGTAAGATTTTAGAATACAAAAACTAATCCTTTATTTACTTATTTACCAAACATAGCATCAGAAAAAATAAAATAAATGGATAAAGGCATTTTAAGTTTCTTAGCAGTAGAAATATCACCTCAATCAGTGTAACTATTTTGCTTGTAGATCATTAAATATCAACTGATATTTGAGGCACTCTTTATGTAAAGCAGATCACAAGGAACTATTTTCTCCTGCCATTTTGAGTACACTGAAGGTTTTAGAATTAGCAGTTTTCCATTACAAACAGTGCTTTGTCTCAGTATAAAAGGGAAACAGATTAGAAAGACGTGTCAATCACTCTGCTGTATTGTAGCTATGTGACCACACAAAGTTGAATAACCTCAGGATCCTTTTTTGTAAGGTAGAAATAATATCTATCTCATATTTCTTTGCTAGGAGTCATACCATACAGCACCTGATACATGGATAGGAATTGCCTTTGGTAAACATTTCTGAGTTCACAATTTTCTTTGCATTTTTCACTGACTAAATTATGGATCCCTATATGACCTTTTTGGAGATCTTAGTACCCTCTTAATTTTTAATAGAACTGACTTAGTCCTGCTCTTTTTGAACCAATGACTGATAATGCGGAAGGGATTCACATTATAAATGCAACAATAAAGAGCTGCTCTTCACTCTGTAGTTAGTTCTCTAAACAGATAAGCTTTTTCTGTTATGATCAAGATAATAAATACCTTAACCTTTGTAGGCCACTTAAACTTTGCCCAACTGTTTAATTCTGCCTTTGAGGAACACAAATAAGCATGGTTGTGCTCCAATATAACTTTTTGCCAGTACTTGGGATCGAACTCAGAACCTTACCCTGTGAGCAGGACCAGTGCCACTGAGCTAAGTCCCTGGTCCCTAAAACTTCTGTATAGACATTGAAATTTGAATATTTTGTAATATTCCCATTAAAAGTATTTAGGTGTCCTTCTTTACTTTTCTTCAATCATGTAAAACTTGATCACCAAAAGCCTTACAAAACCAGACAGCTGGCCATATCTGGCATATGGGATGGAATTTACTCTAACACTTTCTGTTGACAATGGAAAGTGAAAATGATTATTTGAGTCAGCCACTATATACATATATATGTATGGAATTGTGCTCGCTTCGGCAGCACATATACTATATGTATGGAATATTTGGAAATTAGCCACAATAATTATCTCAAAGACCTCTTTCAATTCTAAAAATGTACAATACTATAGAATAATATTTAAGTTTCTACTTCTGTTCTTCTGGGAATCAGTAGTTATACTATCACTGAATTAATTAGAAATAAAGGAACTGATAAATTTTCCACATTACCCTAAACCTGCTAAGATGAAAGATAGAAAAATATGTCAGCATAAAGAGTAAAATATCAAGTGTAAAATATCTAATATATACTACATAAGAGAAGTTTAAAGTTGCTTATTAAAACTCCAATATGTTATCATTGTAAGATTTTCCAACCTTTAGCCATAATGTAACTTCCAGTTTGGTATTGTAATCAGGATCAAAATTAATCACATAACAAACCATATATATGTTTATAAATTTTAATTTCTATTAACCACAAACTTTGTAGACAACACTACAAAAACCCATAGATTTCCACCTTCAATGTTTCTCAAAAATGAGGTCTTAATTTCAGTTACATAAGTTAGAAAGTAAATTTTAAAAAAAGAAAAAGAAAAAGTGGGCCGGAGATTTAGCTCAGTGTTTTTGGTGCCTGCCTCCCAAGCACAAGGTCCTGAGTTTGATCCCCAGTAACCACATACAATGCTGGGCGTGGTGACTCACGCCTACCAACAATCAATACCACATACCACAGTGCTGGGCGTGGTGGCTCAAGCCTGTAATCCCAGCTCTCCGGAGGCAGAGACAGGAGGATCGCTGAGTTGGAGGCTTGCCTGGGCTATATAGTGAGTTCAGGACCAGCCTGAATTACAAAGCGAGACCCTGTCAGAAAAAAAAGAAGAAGAAGGAAGAAGAAGAAGAAGAAGAAGA
>PVIC010028759.1:0-23027 GCA_004025085.1 Thryonomys swinderianus
AAAAAAAAAAAAAAAAAAAAAAAAAAAAAAAAAAAAAAAAAGATTCTATTCTAAATTGCCTGTAGCTTCAGGGTTGCTGTCCTGATAAACTGATCCCCAGGGTCTATGGCTACACATCACAGCATTCCAGGATTTAAGAGTTCCAACACTTACCAACTCAGTGCAGAGTGAGATGAGGAAGAAATAACCTGTTGGACAGAGCCGGCTTTCCCGTACACCTTCCTACTCGCTCTGCTGTCTTCTCTTCAGTAGAACAAAGTTGCTAAGTTCACCCCCCGCCCCGCGCAGAGTGGATAATCACAAAGGGGTGAGCTCCCAGTGAGAACGATGAGTGGAACCCACTTAGATGCTACCAGGATCGAGCTTTAAATTGAATTTAGCTTCAAAAGCTTATGTTTATGGGGTGGAGGAGTTGAACGATGGATACAGGGATGGAAAAATAAGAATCAAGAGTCATCACAGGCAGGTGTAACTTCTCAATGAATGTAATTACAAACTCTACCTAAATTATACCAAGAAACTCAATTTAGAAAAATAAAAAACAAATAATGCCACCAGGAAGAGAAGAGTCAGCAGGCCCTAACCTCAGAAGGTCGCTTTCTTCACTAGAATGTCCATCCCTGTAGTCTCTGCGGCTTCTTCAGTCTTCTGATGCCTTAATGATACTGCTTTTGTCCTACGTGTGACGGGACTGAGTGTGCCAGGGCTGACTGTGCCCAGCTGGAAGCGAAATGCATTTTAACCAGCATGTTCTTCAGCTCCAAGAGTTCAACCTTGCTCCTTACCTAACTCTATGTGGTAGTTTTATGTTCCCTTTCTCCTAAATACAGACTCTGCCAAAAAAAAAAAATACTGTATACACACTTTAGGAAATGAGATCCTTGTGTGAATATCTTAATACTAAATGCATAGAGATGTCATAAAAACTCTGACATGAATCTCAACAGAGCAGTCAGTTGACTCTGAGTCAGTGTCAGCTGTGTACTCACAGGTTTGTTACTTTTTATTTTCCTGAAGTGAGTATACATTTTTGTTGGACTCTGTATATTTTTTATTTCCTTATATTTTTAAAACCATATTCTGCAGTCTTTTGATGTCCTCTAAAAAAATGTATACTGTAGTTCAATTGACCTGAAAGAAAATATAATTCTGACATTAGCTGTGAAATTAAACTAAGATCTATATATGTAGGGAAATTCAATAGTTGGCTCTTAAAAACAGATGTCCAACTTAATTTTAATATTTTATCCTCAGTTGCATCAGTCCTAAGAAGACAATATTACTGAGAGTGCGGTGCCAAGTTCTGACTAAATACGGGAGAAGGTTTGTATTTATAGCCATAACATATGTGGCCGGGATCTCAGGCACGCACCCATGACATGCCCTCTACGCTGGGAAAGAACATTCTCGTCAAGCTGAGGAGCAGCACCCACATGTCCCCCCTGTGCGTTTTCCCAGACGTTGGCTGGATGCCTCTGGGCCATGCTATCTCCTCCTCTCCAAGACCCATTTTGCTGTGAAATGAAACCATTTTCAGTTTTGTGCCGAGCGCAGCTTCTTGGTATTCGCAGTGCAGCTCTACAGTGAGCATGCGCTGTGCGGAAGGCTCAGCTCGCTTCCGGGGGCAGGGCACTTCCGGGGCCGGCGGGGCACTTCCGGGGCCGGCGGGGCACTTCCGGGGCCGGCGGGGCACTTCCGGGGCCGGCGGGGCACTTCCGGGGCCGGCAGGGCACGTCCGCCCCAGCCTGTGCAATGTTTTCTGGTAACTGAGACCATAGTTCGTTTCATCCACAGACCTAATGACTGAATATCATTGAAAGACCTAAGACAAAGTCCTTCCTTTTTGAACACTAGAGCGGATTGCTCTCATTCTTTACCTACAAACCCTGACTGGCAATCCCGTGCTGCCCCATCTGGTTCAAGGGGTATTTCTTCTCGTTCATTCAATATTTTAACTAAATGTTTCATTACGTTTCCTGGAGGTCCTCCGTAGAAAGTCGTGATGAGCTAATACTGTCCCTGACTTCCTAGATTGTGTTTACACTGTGACTCTTTAACACGTCTTCCAAGTTGGCCCTACATTGCTTTAAAGTGCAGTAACATGTTCCATATCCAAATGGGTCAAACTGTCTACAGAAAGCAGGTGCTGAACGCGACTGCGGGGCAGGTCTCGGCGCCAGACTCCTCTGCGTTAACTGCCCACCGAACACTACTGTCGCTCATTTCTCGTTCGTCAGATTGATCTCTTCATTTAACCATATATTCAAATACAAGGGGGAAATCCGTGGATTTAAGCGTTTCATTCAGGAACGTGCTTACTTATAATCCCAGTAAATTTCTTCCCTAATATTTAAAGTTCACTCTGTTGATAGAAGATATGGTAATTAAAATGTCACATCAGTTATCAGATATTTTAATACATTACCTGATCTAATCACGCTGTACATCTTATGCATCATGCAGTCTTAGTTGCATTACACATTTCAAAATTGGAGCTTTAAACCCTAAGTGATTTTAAATTAATATCATAAGAACTGAAGAGGTAATTTTAAAAATATGGTTAATTCCAAAATTAGCATTGCAGTCAACCCCATGGCTTCTTGCCAGACTGGCCTTTGGGGACCAGAGACCTCCAAGGGTGCGGTGAGAGTGATGGTCACCCACTAAGGCGAACCCCAGCTCAACCAGCTACACTTGCTTCTATTTCATGCACTCTGGGTCTTACGTACTTGATCTCCACCTCCTGTCTTTGAATCAGATATTCCTGGTCTGTCTACAGCAAGAATTTCGTCAAGGAATTTAACTAGCGTTTCTCTTTTACCACCATTACTTGAATTATTTTCCAGCCACCACATTCTTTGATGTAAATCTCCACTTCACTAGGTGATTTCAGTTTTATACTGAAATTTCTTTACCTCTATCCCAGTAGTTTTAATTTAAAAAATGCGTTTTACTAAATTAGCTATGGACACATGCTGAGTTTCTTCAATAATCTCCACTTAAAAACTCACAGGAGAAAGACATAATCTTGCTAAATTCCTAACCTATTGATGTCTATTACATAGAAAACAGCTTCTAACACAGAATGTCCCTAAACGTAATTGACCTTTGCATACAAGCTGCCTGTAAATTGTGTAGTATTTGAGTCGATATCTTGGATCTTTTGAAAAAAAATAACATACAAATAACTGAGATTCAAAAAGCACCATACTGTCTTAAATTCTTCTTTTTCTGTGAAACATGCCTGTGGGATTATCCTGCGGGAGCAGGGGCCAGGCCGCCAGATGTGAGCAGCATTCCATTCACAAATAAAACTTGGCTCCGGGGCTTAGTAACATAGAGTTACCAAAGCTTTGAACACCTGCTTGTTAATAGCAGCCTTTATTTCTGAATTCCTTGGAAAATACCTTTTACAAGTGACTACTACTTTTATGGCTTGACGTGGTAAACATATGAGTAAGAATTATATAACTCATTAGGAACCATAACATGTTATTACTGAATTACTGTGTTGGATATTTCACTTTCATTTAAGGATGATTTGCTTAGTATTTGATGTTATAATTTGCACTTAAGATCATCATAAGCTCTTAGGAGCTACCTAAATTGAGGATTCATAATTGATGCATAGGACTTTTATTTAAGGTTGTGGTTGATTTGAGGTAGTTCTATATTAGCACAGGAAGTCAGCAAGACACCCACTGTGGGTGATAATTTCTCTGTAGTGTGTACCTTCTTACTGATAAAATTCAGCAATAAAAGAACTTGAGGTGTGTGGAGAAGCGGAAACACTTTTCAGACTTTGTCCAGGGGCCTCCAAGCTCATACTGAACTGTGTGAGCTCACGTGAGTGTTATGAACCAGCAAACTGACTCAGCTCGACATCACAGAGAAGAAATTCGGTGGCAGCTCACCACGCCACAAAACTACCAGGCAAACTAAAGTAACAGTGAGATTCCATTTTACTCCAGAAAGAATGGACATTGTCAAAAAAATCTAATAATAACAAATAACCATGAGACTGATGGAAAATGAAGCTTTCTGCATTGTAAGTATGAATGTAAACTAGTAATACTTCTGTAAAAATTAATATGGTGTTTTCTCAAACACGTAAATGTAGAAATTCCATTTGATCTGGTGTAA
This sequence comes from Thryonomys swinderianus, assembly GCA_004025085.1. Lineage (NCBI taxonomy): Eukaryota > Metazoa > Chordata > Mammalia > Rodentia > Thryonomyidae > Thryonomys > Thryonomys swinderianus. The sequence goes on from PVIC010028759.1 coordinate 4,144, forward strand.
CCCTTCTAAGTTACTTCCAGATAGAGTGATGGACGTATTACATGATACTGGCTCACCATTATAGCGGCACAGCTCACAGTGGCTGTAAGTCTTGGAAATAGCTCACACATGCATCAGGGATGAATGGATAAGTATGCTGTGGTATTTTACATAACAGAGTACTACATTCCCACTACTGAAAATAAATTTGGGTCATTTTGAGGGGAAAGAGGTGCACTTTGAGACCATAAATCAGACACACAAGCTTAAATATAAAAAAAAATTTCTCTGAGCAATATAAAAAATCATAATGATTAACAGGGACAGGGTGACAGATACTTTGCAAATGAAAAGAGGACAATGAAACCAGCTGGAGGGGGAGTGAGGGAAGCAGAAAGGAATCCAAAAAAAATGAAGCATGTTTTATGTACTGTACCAACTTCCCAGGAAGAATATAACCACTGTGTACTTCAGAGATAGTAATAGTCAAAATTTTAAGAAGATTTTAGTAGGAAAAAAACAATCAAAAAATAAAATGCTGCTATCATCCCATCTTCCAGAATTGCATTTATCTGATCAAAACTGTAACGCTATGTATCAGTTTATAAGAAATCTTGTAGTAAAATAAACCCGTGAAACCAAACCAAATAGGCACAGTCAACAGCATCAGTACCATGAGGAACTCTGCAGGGAAAATAAACTAGTTGGAAAAATAAGATGTCTTCTACAATGAAATAATACTAAGGGATTATCCCTTAAATTGTGTGTACAGACATGAAACTATATCACAGAGGAATTTTTCTGTTTTGGAGCTGGATTCTCATTTGTGTGGGAGTAAAATGTGATGTCTGTAGCTTGTTTCAAGATGATTCAGAAGACTGAGAAAACAGGGAGCAATATCCATATTTGTTGATAGGAGGTGATGATATAATGATTCTTTTTCCTCCATCTGATTGAAATTTCCTATAATTAAAATGTTTCAAAAGAGGAGGCGAGTAAGGAGAAATGAAATCAAGCTGAGATAGAAAGGAGCTTATTGAATTCTCATTAACATTTTGTTCTTGTGTGCCGAACATACGGGGGTGCAAAATTTAGCTGTGGAACAGGGTTGAGTCGGTAACAAATGGATAGCTGTCCCCCTGCCTGAGAGGGGACAGCTAGATACGAATGTAATACAGCAGCTCATCGTCAGTGTCTCTTCCAAATACCTGCCACTTACCCTGCCCATCTGGTTAGTTTTTGTGTCCAAGATTCTTCACAATAGAGCAAGAATTTCTATTCAAAACAATGTGATTAGCTTACAGTGGATGACCTAGAGAAGCGGAGAAGTGAGCCTGGGTCAGCTAACAATTACAATTAGTTAACACTAAACTAGGGGCAACATAGCGCTGCTTGGAGTAGTGTTGTTTTTCTTTCCATGAAACTCGAAGGTGAGCAGTTTACGGATGGAAAGGCTGCGTCCGTTATTGCAGATGTGGGGAACCTCATTTTCCTTTGGGTCCAACTCTCCAATCAATCCACGTGTTGAGTAGTCCAAAGAAGAAATGCTTACACCAAAAGTCGTTGATGTGAAATTCATCAGACCAATATAACATTTCCTTGAGCTCCGGGCAATGGTCTGTATTAATGGCATTTTGGTTACTCTGATCTGCAGTTGCTGTTACTCTGATCTGCAGTTGCTGGAACAGTGTGGTTCGCTGTTCACTCCCAGAGCGGGGAGGTTTATTACTACAAGGAGCAGTGCTGCTGAGCAGGCAACTGGACTCTGAGTCAGGCACCCACCTAAACTCTGGTGTGAGACGTGTCCTTCTCCTTTGACCTCTCTCTGCAGACATCTGACACATGCACGGAGAACTTCTGGCCTGCTCTCTTTCCAAAGTTGATACTGGCTGGAGATGTGGAAGACAGAGTCAGTGTTATTGGAAGGGTGAAGATGCAAATTCTTTGAAATATTTTAGTAACACCGGGGTTTGAGAAATTTAGTCTGAAATCTAATGGTATAATTATGACTTAGTAGTAACAAAATCCCCATTAGATGACTTACTTCCTATTGTCAAAAAAATCGATGTGAAATGCACAAAAACTAAACCTCCAAAGGGCTCTTTCAGTGGACTGCTGGGCAGTGTCCATTGGATACGGCTCCAAGACTAGCTGGACCTTCTGGTGTGTGGAGTTTGAATATCTTTGCTGAATTACACTACTGCACAATTGTGTAAATGTATCATTTAACTGGAGGGAAAGTGATGACAGTGCAAATGTTACTGGCCCACAGCATTGCAGGTGATTCTCATCATTGGCAATGCAAATTAATTTTGTCTCATTGAGAATATAAATTTCTCCGAATTGTCATTTGAGCAGGTTTTGACATCTGACTGACTCCTCTATTAATTAAAACTTTTGACAGGCTGTTATTTTATATTTGAACAACACCTATGATTTCATTCTTTGGAAAATTAGTCTTGAACAGTTTTGAAGATCTCCCCAAAATGCACAAAAAGATTCACTGGACAGACCCAAGTTATTGGAGAACAATAAAGCAAAGGAGAGCTGGAGTCTTGTATCAGTTATACACACACAATTTGATCCATATATAAAAAATTTTATATACATCAAGGGAGGCTTACACCAGAGAACCCCAGAGGCAAGTGTGGAAGAAGGACAAGAGCCCGTGTACATGCCGGAAGCAGAGGACCCAGTCAGCACAGAACCCCCGGCACCCACCGTGCAGCCCCCAGGAAACACAGGTTGAGAAGCTCCAAGACTGAGCTGGAGCTTGGAGATGAACGTTCACTGCTGATGGAGAGACCGGAGCCCCTGCAGGGAGACAGAAGTGAGATTTTACTGTGCTTTCCACCGGGCTGGGATCTGGGTCGCAAGCTTTTGGTTGATGCTACTGGCACCTCTGTGGGTCTTCAGTCCTCAGTAAGCCAGTCTTCCAGACACAACGAGACTGTGCTAAGCTAGTCAACTCACTGCTTTTTAGTCAATTATCACAAATCTCTTCTAATCCCAACAACCAATTTTTAATTTACCTAGATCTGGGGTCCTTTACTATCTCCTCCCTTCTTACTAATTTTGCAAATTAGTCACAAAATATCCTTCCAATTATCTTTCCATGTTGAAAAATTCCAGTATTTATTAGTGAAGATATTTTTGTTCCCTCCATACTGGGAATCTCATTGGAGTACTGACATTAAATTTTACTAAATTTATACAACACCTTTCCAGGAACAAATTACAAAGGAGAAATTTGGATCACTGTTATAAATCACAATGTGAGAAAATAATTTTCACATATATCATTAATTTACTTCTATATTTCGTTGATAAGGCATATAATTTGTTAGCAATAAACCAACTGTATTTTTTGTCAAATATGAGAAAACGCTGACAGAATTTCATAGTTTATATCCATTCATTCATTCTTGCTGCTGGAGATTGAACTCAGGATCTCATGTATATTAAGTTTATTTTGACTTGTATGTTCTAGATGAATTATTAATATGGAAGTAAAGATGGAGAAAGTGTAAGGAGGCCTGGTTTTTGTACTGTCATCATACATCTTCACTTAGTAGAAGAAATCTTAACCAGTGGTTTTAATATAAAAATGTTTTCCAAAGAATTCTGTAGCCAAACGTGTAACACCAGACAACTTCTAAATACTTCATTTATGCATGCACATCTTAGACCACATTATCATCAATAATTTAGGGGATTTTTCTAAATAATGAAGCAACTTTTCATATTTCAAGAAGATTTTAAAAATGAATTCTTGAAAGAAGGATGTCATAATTTGTCAACCACTTTAGAAACATTAAATAAAATTCGAGTCCTTTCTGTGATGGTTTATTTTTGTCTTCCTAAAGGAGAAAAGTTACATCCTACTGATCAGTGTAACAGTGTCTTTTTTCTAATCTACTTAAACATGGCATGCTCCTTGTCTTATTTACCCAGTCTGAGAATCCAATTAAAAAGCATAGGCTGTACAATATATATTCTGGCTACTTCTCCATGATCTCTCCTCTACTTTACAGGCTGACTTGCAGACACAAGAGAGAACTCCTTTGACTTCTCACTGCTAGAGGATTCTAGCCAACTGGTTGACCCTGCAGGACACTGAGGCCAGGGAGCAGAGTGTGGCTGTGTAGTGCTTTCCTGGGGTTCCAGTATGCACAGGCTGGCTATGTTCACCACCTAGACCTGCTCCACCCCAAGTACCCATCTCTGCAGGATTCTGTCGTTCGAGCTGTGTGACAAGCACACTTTCCTCCCATCCCTTGCACCAGGGATGATGCCAGCTCTGCTGTCACAAGAATCACAGATGTGTAACACACTTCATGGCTCTTTTACATTATGATTATAACTTGATGCATGATTCTTTCATCATCCTCACAATATTTATACTTGGGTACAACATCTTCCCTATACAATTTAACAAAGAAATAAACAGATCTGGTAATTTCAGAAAGATCTCCAGGTATTCCTTATTCCATTCAATTCTAGCTTTCATTTAATAAATCTTGTGAAAACACTAGGTTCGTGGGGACGAAGATGAGAATTTGGCCATGGACAGGACGAACCTAAAACAGTGTCCAGGCCATGCCCTTGGAGAACAGTTGCATCTATAGCGCAATGCTCACAAGTCACATTAACATGCAACTAAACTTCTCTTTCAAATCTACTTCTAACTTTCTGTTGACCTTATCACGCCCAGCTCTGTGCATAAAATAAAATTGTACTTCTCTCACTTGAGTGTGAAATAAAAGTGCTTTTTGTCTCTTTTGATTAGTGAATTTCTTCTACTTCCCCACTGTAACTCACTTATTTTTGTTTAGAATCTTACCTTAGGTGTTATCTTAACTTGAAACAAAGGAATAAACAAGAAACTAGATGTACGCATTCAGATATATTCATATTTCACTCCCATTTTTACAGGAGTTTATAACTGTCTTGACTAATTTGATCAGACAAAGGAAAAGTCAAGAGCTTTAAAAATAAGAATACCTGTAAAAAGTTTCACAATGTTTTGTTCTTCATAAAATATAGAGAAATAGAAGAGCAAATAATGAGTAGCACAAAATATTTACTAGTATGTCAGAAAATATGACATACTGTTATTTATCTATCTGTTATTTAAAGATAAAGGTGGCATTCATTCTTAATCTTCAAATAAATATTTTTACATAAAGTACAAGTTATTTCAATGATGTAGAAAGTTTTCTTATTAAGCTTAACACTATTAGTAGTGAAGCATTTGAGACATTCTTTTCTAATTAAGGAATAATAAGTAGTTTCTATAAATTCTACTACACAAAATAGTTTTAATACACTATTATTACTATGTAGGTAAGAAATTGAGGTCAGCTCGACCAGACAAAAATAGAAGTTATGAAAATGAAAATTAAAAATGAGTTAACACTCAAAATCTTCCAAAGCTATGTGATCGTGAGAACAGAGAATCTGAAAACAACCTAAAATATTTAATCATTTATGATAGAGTACAATTTGGCCTTTAAAATTCAATAGTAATAAAACTAATACAAATAAAAGAGCTAAATTATCCACATGAATATTTAACAAACATATCAAAAACTTTAAAACATTCAAGATACATAAAATGACTAGAAAAATGGAAATAAGTACAAAAATCAACACTTACGTGTAGCATAAAATATCATTTAATATAGATTAACAACATATATGAATTCCAAAAGATATTACTTTAAAAATCAATATACTGGAAGATTTTTGTTACAATTTAACTTGTTCCCAGATTTGCATTTTGTTAACGCCATATGTTATGAGTCAAATATCCACAGTATTTGGAAGATGAAGAAACAAAGAAGATGCAAATGATGACTGAATTATAAAGCAAAGCTTTCCTTCAGAAAGAAGTGACTTGAAGGTAACAGGACGCCGTGTTCCCTGCGGGCTGGAAGCCCAGATGCCCTCCACGGTGGGGCGGAAGTGGGTGAGCAGGCGCAGGAAGCACCAGAAAGTGATATTTTAGAGATCTGAACTGGGGGGAGGGACTGAACGATTTGGCCTCGGATATTGCTGATGTCTATGAGTATGAGTAATCTCCCTGCCATGAATACAGACAGGAGAGGGTCATTCATTTCTAGAGTTTCCATGGTAACCATACTTAGTTGTCAGGACTTTTGTTTTTCTTTAAAAAGGGAAAAACATTTGAGATTAGTATCTTATCCGAATTTAGGAATACACCACAGGAAAAACAAAGTTCAATTTTCAGCATAAGTGACTCCAGAAGGTGATATCTAGACTACACAAAAAGAGATAGTCTGTGTAAATTCTATCTGAAAGTTTATTGGAACTTCAATGGGCTGATACTGAAACAGAGTGCTGGGTTTATAAACACAACATCTAAGTAAATTAACTGATTCTCAGATGTCTGAAAATTATCCTCTTCATACTTATAATCTCAAAGAACACAGAGACTGAAGACTTTTGTTTTTATATAAATGTGAATAAATTCTATGTAAATTTTGTTACACGTAATTTTGTTAATATATAAAATAATAAGAATTGCCAAATGTAAATGCACAACCTTGTTACCAGTGAAGAGTGAAATGTCCAGTTTTGTAGCTTCCCTCGGGCCCAGAATCAACAAGACAAGAGAAAAGAAATCCACAGCAGAAGAGCAGATCTCCAGTCCTCACGACTGAGCACAACTCTACACTGACTGGAGACCAGAAGCGAGAAGCAGTAACCTGACCCTACCAGTTCTCCCGAGCACAAATGCATCATCGCTAATCTCCAGGGCCCTCCAGAACTACTTTTAATTTTATCTTCTTTGCTAAGATTTTTTACCCTTTCTTTATACATGCTTGAACTTTGACTAGCTCATTTTCATCACTTTTCAGGCATGCTGTTTCTGTTTTATATATCCTTTACCATAGACTATATATCGCCTATTTTTTAAAAATTTATCTTTATTGGTACATTGTATATACACATCATGAGCACACTCAATATTGGGAATTTGAACCAATATATGACACAATTTAATTCTCATTTTTTCCCATTCCGCTACCCACCTCCCTCAACCCCACCCCCTAAATACGTAAGCTTTGTTTTCCTTTTATTACCATCCCATTTTTTTCTTTACCCCCATTACTCACTCCACCACATTTCCCTTTGAGTATTTTCTAGTTCACAATATCCATCATACATTCTAGAACTCATTAACATCTCAGTTTCTCATATCAGAGAACAGATACGATCTTTACACATCCGTGACCTATTTATCTCACTCATGAGTACATCCATTTGAGTATAAATGACTAATGAGGTACATCCATTTGAGTATAAATGACTAATTTTATAATTCACTTCAAAACAATGTATTTTGCAAGAACCCTCCACATTTTCTAACTTCACTTCCTCTCCGAGCATCTCTTGTAGTATGTGAAGATCTTCAACATCCACAAACAACTGAAATTTTGTGCCACGTGCAGTATCCTACTGTGCCTGGGGCCGTTTGAACTCAATGCCTGTTTTGTCCGCAGACACCAACTGTGGGTCCACTGAGGGTTCTCTTCTCCCTTATCTTATCACCACACCGGGACCATGCTTTGTCTTCCTACGGTTTGTATCAAGTCAAAATTTTCCTTTATTTCTCAAGAGGGATTTAACACAGCTGGTTACACATAACTTCTGAAGCATCTTCTTCAGATGATCTTGTCCTATCACCCTCCCTTAACTCTCCTGTGCTACTGCTGGCCTCTACACTCTGTTCCACTTGGTTAGATCTTGTCTGCTTTCCTCATATTTTCGTATCAGAAAACCCAGGATTCAGTCTTGTATTTTCCCTCCAGCTAAACTTATTCTACACACAATCTACTATGCCCTAAGGATTTCCAATCTACTTCTGAAAACTCAAATCCACAGACTAGACTTCTACCTAAACTTCAAGACATAAATGTCTACAACGCAGTTAGCTCTGAAACCAGTATTCTAAATGTCAAACACTTAAAAACTGATTTTCTTGGGGTTTGATCCCTGCTGCTTCACAGTAACTTCTGTCCTGGAATTCTCATCTCAGTAGGAGCAACCTCACGCTGCCGTTTTCTCTGGTTTTTTTTTTTTTTTCTCTGTCGTTTCCTTAGACCAAAACTGTTGAGGTCGCCTTTTCCTTGTGTGCCACATCTCCTCCGAGCACAGTGGAAGAAACCTCTCTGTTCACTGCATCCTGGAAGCAGATAGAGAGACAGAGTGGGACTCAGGGGTTTGACACAGGGCTTGTCTTTGTTACTTTCTTGTCTCTGGGACACAATACCCGAAACCCTCAAGTTAAAAGAGCAAAGGTTTGTGTTAGTGCAAGTGTGTAAGTTTTGGCGGACATTTGGGTGAACCCAAGGCGAGGAGGCGTGGCAGAGGAGAGAGCTCTTGGTGCAGCCAAGACTTCCCTCTTCTTTCCGTTTTCACTCCATCAGGCAGCGAGCCTGTTGGCCAACAGACTCAGGGCGGGTCTTCCCTCCTCAGTGGGCTCATCATCCGCTTCCAGAACTACGTTAAGCTAGTCAGTGGAATAACGCGGTCTTGCGCGCTCCTGATTTATCCACTCCTCCAGAGCCCCATCTATGAGCACACAGGATTGGGGGAGGCCTTCTAGATACAGCCCGTGACAGCCTCCAAGGTCACACCTCCGTGGCTGACCGTGAAGATGCCCTTAGGAGTATGCTTTACTTCAATTGACAGTTGTCCAGTTTTATTTCACAGTGTTTGCACCATGTAACGGAGATAAAATTGACATTGTTTTACCCCATGCATACAACTGCTCACATCACACAGACACCATGGAACAGATAATCAAAGACAATCAAACATTAACCATGGCAAGTTCAGAATAAAAATAGGACGACTCCAGTAGGTGGCTGAATGGCAGCCTCGGGAATACACCTAAAATTTGGAGAGGTTTCCTTCTTGCTCCTAATTCGGATGTGGGATTTGAACCCCTTCTGTGTAAATTCCAAAGTTCAGTGAAGGGCCCATTAGCATAGGAGAAGCAGCTCTCACACGCTTTGGACTTTTTGGTCAGTTTCCCTCTGAGGGAGTGGCTTGTCTTCTGCCCTTTCTCCCTCAGCTAGCGTCCTCTACCAGCCCGGTCTCTCCCCCTTTCCCTGCTTCCGATGGCTGTCCTGATTTATCTCTTCTTTATGTGTGTACTTTTCCGCTGCACTGACAGTAACAAGGCACAGTACACAGATCGAAGCGAGTCGTGCTTTCTGAGAGTTAGTCTCTAATACCATTTCAAGCAGATGAGGTTTCAGAAAATGTCTGTGTCTGTAAAAGCTACATAAAATATCCTACCCAGAGACCATAAACCAGCTATTAACCTTGGCTAGACATCTTGTTTCAGAGCTCTTGTCACATGGCGAGAAATCATGCATGGTTTTAAAAAAATCACTATCATTAAAAAGAACCTCTATCATCCTGATACTAAGTGTGGGAAGATCAACCTTCCCATTATCTGGATGATAAGTAGTCTGCAGATCAAAGACATAACCACCCAATTTCTGGTTTTGATTGATAGGTTCTGTCCCCTTTTTAAACTCTAACAAATAAGGAGTTCCATTATTGTGGTTAAGCCCTTCCAGGATTTTAAATTTTCTTTCTTTTTCTTTGTTTTGCAGAAATGTAGGCAGAAGTAGAGCTCTTGCACCTGATGATAAAGGGCAAGTGTGATTCTTGTGTGGCACACAGAAGTGCACGTCTATACATGCCCTGGCACCTTATAAAAGCACTTACATTTCACAGATTTTACTCCTCCTGTGTTATGGTTGTGTCTAGGGTCCCACAAAGCCTCATGCAGTCATAGGTGGGACTTCTTCAGAGGTGGCTGGATTTAGAGCTTGGAATGCTGGGATTAAGGGTGTGTGATTACTGTCACTCCACTGTTCAGGGCAGCATAGGTCTGAGTGTGAGTGTTCTACACTGCAAGAGTGTGGCGCTTGGATAGAATATAAATGATAGAAAGAGTGTTATTGTGGCTGCGTGTATCCTTGCTACTTGGCTGTCTTCTGCCCACCATGACCCGTTTTTCCTCTGTGATGGTCCTCTTCATGCCACGCTGCCTTGAAGCCAGCTAGCCAACAACCCCTGGAACTGCTATAAACACTGAACTAAATAAATTTTTCCTCCTTTAACTTTGGGTGCTGGATATATTGTTTCCTCAAGGAGAAAAATAACTAAGTTGTACTTGTGAGGACAGTACCTTAATAAGTCAGTAAAAATGTAGCTACAAAATATATTTTGATTTTCTTCTTGAAGACAAGCTTTTCTAGAAGATGGCATAATTATATTCAAAAGAGGACAGACTGTAATTATATTTTCTTTTGCCAAAGAAATGAATGATTTGAGAATTTTCATCTTCCACATTTCCATGTTTCTGCTAAAGAAAGATATAACTTCCTGACAAAAAAATAATTTTAGAGAAGAAAGCTTTCAAATACTCTAAAAGAATCACTTATGTATCCTAAATTGGATAGTTATGTCACCTGAATAATATATCACAGTTGAGCCCCAATCATATATAGCTTGTAAAAGTTTCAAATCCTTACAACAAAATGAGCAAGTAGCAGTTAACAACTCTTCCATAGCCATGAGTGTTAAATCATATTTTATCTTTAAAATTTTGTGGCAAAGAGAGGCAAGGGAGCTTTATCACAAAATCTATCCCACTGATTTGCAAAAAGGAAACTTCAAATTAAATAAAAGATAGAGAAAGGATACCATGGGCTCTAGCTGAAATCCCATCTAGTGTGAAGGCCAAAAGCCAGGCACCAGTTATTTCTGAAGCATCTGGGTTTAAGCAGTGATGCAAAAAGTGACTGGCTGAACTTGTCCATGGTGTTTTCTCAGAAGGGCCAAAGCCAAAGAGCATTATTTGGAAGAGGCTGGCTGCAAATTCATTGTAAGGGAATTCTATATAAAGTAGGAAAGCTCTTTGGTTAATCAACTCCATTAAAGGATCGATCATTTTCCAAATCTTACTGAGTTTCTACAAGCCTTAGAAGGTTTTCCTTTAAAGTCTGTCCAAAGTGTTACACATTATTGAATGATTTTTTTTTCCAACGTGTATTTGTATCAGTACAGTTTGCAGCGTTTAATGACTAAATTCCACACGGGGTCGCTGCACATGTGTGATACCTCTCACCTGTGCTTCGCACTGCTCTCTCTCACACTTGGCTCTCTTTGCTTTCACAAAAGGTACCTCTCCCTGTGTTTCTTGTGATTTTTCTTTTATTCTGCCCTTTCTATTTTGAGTTTATTGTGTAAAGGAAACCATGCAATATTTAACCGTGTGTGTGGGTCACTTAAAATTATGGTCCCAAAGTGCGTCCATTTCCCACAAGAGTGATGTCATTCTTTACGACAGATTAGTACTCCATTGTGTGTGTGTGTGTGTGTGTGTGTGTGTGTGAATGTTTGCATACACGTGCGCATGTGTGTATGCATCAAATTTTCTTCAGATGACTCCTGGAAATACTGATTCTTGCTACGCTCTCAAGCATGCTGCTCCCTCTGACAGCTGCTCATCACCTTAAAATGTTTTTCCAAGAAATGCAGAAGTATGCTATGCTTCCCTGTATTTATGGATTTGTGGAGTAAATGCATTTCTGTTAAATTCTGGGTTCAGTAAAAATGCTAAGTAATAGTTTATGTCGCTGAGACTTGATCAACAGTTCATATCACTCGGACACCTCACCTATAAATTGATAAGATATAAGTTTTTACTACTTAAGAATATATTGTTTTCATGCACATCTTTTTAAAAAAATATAACGACTGCTTTGTCACTAATATATAATAGTTAAGCCAATATAAAATACGTCTGTAGAGTTTTTAGGATTTGCATATCCCGAAGCAGCAAAGTATCTGTCTAAGGCCATCAATAACCCAACTTAGAAAACAGTTCGATGGCAGCAATCTCCGTGTTGATCACATGCTTCAAAGAAAGTTAATGAGGAGTTTGATGGAAGCTCCGTAAAATAAACAAATGCTCACAATATTCACTTATCTTTCCCCTGCTTTTCATTCCTGTCTTCAAGCACCTATTTGTCCGAGTTTTGTCTCAAGAAAAAATGACAGATTTGCTCATCACTTTCTTACTTTCTACTTAGATCCACACAGAAAGAGGCAGGGTTGGAACGCCGGAGCCGACTGTGCTCCTGTCCCCTCGCTCCCTTTTCTGCCTGGCTGTGTCACTTCAGCGGTCACTCTTTTTCTAGCACGTGCACTGTCGTTAGAAGCAAAATGAATGATCGGAAGTGAACGAGTCTCTGTGCCCATCCAAAGTCCCTGAATCTTTCAGGAAAGTCTAATAAACCATTTGCAAACTCTGACAAAGAGACATCGTAAACAATTCAAGTCCCGATACTAAATCATGTCTAATTCTAGGCTTTTCTCAAGTGACACTTTGGAGAGGAAATGGAAGCATCCAGATTTATCTGCTTGTGTAATTTGAGTAGAATGACAGACCCGCTGATTCACTGCTGTTATTAAATTGGCCTGTTCTTCCTCTCTCTCTAGCACTTCGTTAAGTAATATACTTAGGCACCGCGTGCTTAAAGGCATGTTTGTATAAAGAATATTTGTAGAACTTATTTTATAGACAACCATTTAATTGTACAGCATACTATTCATGACACACCGTAAGCTTTTATCAGGCTCCATTGTTGCTGGCAAACATGGACAAACTGGGCACCGTTGCCCTCGTCCTTCCATGCCCTTCATCTGCTGGGCATGTTCTCCGCTCACCATCTGCCCTAGGAAATCTTTCAGGTGTCAACCCTGCTTCCACCCACAGCAGAAGAGGCAATGCCAGGGGAGCCTGCTCTTCTCCTTCCAGCACCTCCGCCGTCTTTGTTGACCCTGCCTTGTGCTCTCCAGGGCACTTGGTCCTGCCTGGCCCTGGCACGTGAAGTGCCTTCTGCCCAGTGAAATGCCACATTGTTCTGTAGCAATTGGGCTAAGAGTTCATTTTTTAAGGACTTGTTTCCTGACCACTGTTTTTAATTTCCCAATTTCCTAATTCATGCACTGAAATCATGTCTTTCATGAGTTCTGGGATCTTCACCAGGACCTCAGGTTTTATGTCTCTAGCTTATCTTCACAAACTGGTATTTTTGTCTGTTTTCTCCACTGTTTAAATTTCAATTGATTTCTTTTCAGCTCTTCTAAATAGTTTTTTTGGAAGGTGGCATTGCCCCATTTTTCTCTACCTTCATTATTGACATGACATAAAATCATTATCCATATACTGAAATAAAATTCTATAAGAAACACTTTGTCATATTTCTACTTTCATATACATATATTATGTGCAAAACCTATATATTTGTATGCAGGACATAAATAGTAAGGCATACAATCATAATCTTTATGTATTATCATAACCAAAAATAATAGATACTAGAACATGCATGGGTATTGTCTTTTCTCTTTTCCAGAACCCCATTACTCAAATTCTGAAATTCCCATTGAAGATTTTACTTAGAAAGCAGAGATAAATGTATTTGAAGAGCAGGAAAAAGATTATTACAATATCTTTATTTTTAATAATCTAGAGTAGCTCCTTTGATTTCTACATAATCTTTAAAATATATTTTCTCTCAAATGATCTTTACTTACTGTGCTTGTTGATTTAAAGTCATCAAATTAGTATAATGTTTCCCTTAATATGTTTTGCCTTGAGATAAAATTTTAAGTATTAAGGAAGAAGCATATCCTAAAATATAATGCTAGGTTAAATTTATAAAGTAAAGAAGTAATTGTTCCCTAAATATATTCTATCATATCGGTATATTGTAGCAGTTGCTGCAGACAATAAAGCAGTGGTAATAATACAGTAATAATGAACCAATAAGATAACTTCCTGTCTGTTCAAAATTATCATCTTTCTGAGATTGAATTTGAGAAATATGATGACAAGAAGAGAGCTCACCCTATTTATCCAAGTAAAACTAAAAGCAAAAGATTTGTTGATGTGCAGACACTAAAAAATAGTGACTCATATATAACTGTTGCACTATATGGTGAATTACTTATAATTTCAAAATTCTATAAACTAAGCATGAAAAACATAATATGTTGGCATCTAATTTTATTCCTTGTTTATAGAGACTTATGCAGCATGAATATTAGTTTTTACTTGAAAATATCTAATAGCCAATTTCAGAGAGATGATTTTCTGTAAATATTTTTAAGAATTTAAGAGATTACCAAGCCAAATTTGAACACGACATTCTCCTTATTTTGTGTTTTTTATTACTTGACCTGTTTTGTCTTCAAAACATGCGTGACTTCAGCTTTGGCATCAGACAATCTTGGGGTCTATGACTGGTCTGTTACTCCTTAGATTCATGGAAAGCAGGAGAACCCCCTAATTCCAAATAAATGGGTTTATTAAAGTCTTGGCGCAATCACACCTCTCTGTGAATGTTTATCTGTGTTTGCAGCTACTCTCCGGTGCTACCGTCTTGGCCTCAGCTCCACCTCAGATCACGGGGCTGTAGCTGTCAGAGGAGGACACAGCTTACATTTCTGACGTGCAGCTCACAGTGGGGCTTTCACTCCTATGAGAAAATAATCCCACAACTGATATCACAGTAAGTGAAGATCAGGTGGTCTGAGGGGCTGTAAATACAGATGAAGTTCTGCTCATTCACCGGCTGCTTAATACCTCCTTCAGGTCGTGCTGTATAACAAGCCAGAGACTCATACCAGAACCGGGGAAGTTACATTATGTCACCTCTCAATGTCTTTTTCTTTGTGTTCTTATTTTTTGACAACAGGAAGTCCACTGTATACATACATACACACTGATAGCCTTAGGGACACAAGAACAGAATGCTGTACTTTCAGCAAAACAGGTGAATTATCATGACAATCTTTTTGATTATCCATTAATACAATCTTTGTTTGGGGGGGAAGACAGGGTCTCACTTTGCAGTTCAGGCTGGCCCTGAGCTCATTGTGTAGCCCAGGCAAGCCTCAGACTCACAGCAATCCTGCCTCCCAAGTGCTGGGATGACAGGTGTGAGCCACCACACCTGGCATTGTGGTATATGGTGCTGGGGATTGAACTCAGGACCTTGCCCCTGTGAGGGAGGTGCCAGAACCACTGAGCTAAATCCCTGGCCCCATTAATACAATCTTAAAGAAACTAAAAAGAAATGATTTTTTTTTTTTTTGAGACAGGGTCTCACTTTGTAGTTCAGGCTGGCTCTGAGCTCACTACGTAGCCCAGGCAAGCCTCGAACTCAGCAATCCTCCTGTCTCTGCCTCCCGAGTGCTGGGATTATAGGTGTGAGCCACCACGCCAGGCAAGAAATGATATTTGAACCGACTTTATTTTTAAGCAGTTGCAGGTGTGTAGGCAGTGTGAGTAGAAGGCATAGAGATTTCTGTATACTCCTTGATCCACATGCATGGTGCCTCCCATTATCAATATCTTCCCTTCAATATTTAATTTAATATTTAATTGAAGATATTTCTTCTTTCTCATATATACTGTACACTAATGATTATTAATGATTGGAGAAACACAATGAGAAAAATAATATGTGAAAAATAATCTTTGAGGGCGATTTTGATTTTATTATTAACCTAAAGGATAATTAGAACTTATTTAAAATATATATATTTATGCTGTTGTCTATAAAGGCTTTAAGATTAGTAAAAATTCCATATATTTATTATAACAACATTAAACTGAACACTGGAACATTTTTGCTTAATAAAAATAAAGTCACTCTCACTATTGTTTTATCTCATAATCTTTTACCTCTGACAAAAATTAGTTATTGACATATGTTAGATTTCTAATGAATGATTATATTTATAGAATTATTAAATATTTTAAATATTCACAATGCAAGTTATAACATTTACTCATAATTCGTATTTTGTGCAGAAATTCTTTCTCTTGTGAAATATTTAGTGGATTATTTCTTATTCACTTTTTTCTTTGAAGGCTATGCAACCTTTCATTTGGATAAGGTCTTATGGAAATGTCCAAAAGGATCATGTGCAGAACATATCAAATGAAGTCCTGTAGGTCATGAATAATTCATTCACAAATGGAGCTTCATTTAGAAAACCCAAAAATTTATTTGATAGTTTGAAGTGGTATTTTTCTTGTCAGTTCAGTGAACCCAAGAATTATTTCTAAAACAATTCAGTGCCTTTCTCATCTGTTTCTAATTAGAGTTCTTTTAGTATAACTTATGCCAAATTGAGATTGAGCCTGTGCTTATGGAAGGTTTTCATCTCCCTCGTTGGACTCACACCTGAATACATAAGTAGGTCGGCCTGGAAAAAAAAATAATAAACACATACAAAGTTCACCTATGGAGATAGTGTATTTCTTTTATTTCTCGCTGTGGCAGATAGATTAAACATAACATTTTAGGAACCAAAACAAGCAGTAACCTACATTTAGGCTTGAAATGTTTCAAGTGCCTGATAACATTTTATTTGTGATTCATTTGGCAAGTTTCAACCAATTAATAAAGCAATGATACGTGACATACATTCCTTCTCTTTGGCGCTAGAATGACTAGAACATGAAAACAGCAGAGTCCCAAGCAAAGTGAAGCAGACCTCAGCCCATCTCGTCTTTGCGTTTAGTTGACTGACGCTGTTTACTTCAGCATTTTCTTTCTTTCTTTTTTTTTTTTTTGATTCTTTATTGGTACTCAGCAATCCTCCTGACTCTGCCCCCCCCCAGTACTAGGATGACAGACATGACCCATCCCCACCCCCGCACGGTTGTATGTGGTACTGACTGCTGGTGGGCGTGAATCACCATGCCCGGTATTGTTGAATGTGGTTACCGGGGGGATCGAACCAGGGACCTTGTGCTTGGTAGGCAAGAGCCAGAACCACTGAGCTAAATCTCCAGCCCAAATAATAATTTTGTATAAGAAAAAACACACTAGAGAAAAACTGCTTGCATGTAAGCAGTACTTAAAATTTTATAAAATGTATTAGTACTTTCAACAACATTAGTTGTACTTGGAGAGAAGTAAAGAAAGAGAGATTTCCAAACTATTTTCAAAAAGAGAATTGTATGTTGATCTGGTAGAATTTGGGGCCCAAAGAGCTGGAAGCAACTGAAGTTCTTTCTCTTTTATAAGATCTGTTTGCTATGGCCTACTACCAATTTAGTGTGAAAAAGAAAGAAAAATGTGATAACACAAGCATCAAAGATCAGGTAAAGTATTTTTCTTTCATGCAGCATATCATTGAATTTTGTGTCTTGATCCATTCGGCCAGTTTGTGTCTTCGGCTTGTTAATTGAGACTGTTCACACTGAATTATTACAGATAGGGTTACTAACATATCCCTTTCTCTGCTGAATTTTTCTAGCCGTATGTTTCTTAATTCCTTTCTTCCTTTCTACTTAAAGTCTTACCCTACTTGGAGTGTGGATTATATTACAGCCTTTGTCATTGTTAGGATCATTTTGTCTCTAAAATATCTTTGAGAATTTACAGGAATACTAGTGTGGTGGTGATGAATTTCTAAAGTGCTCTTTATGATGGAAATACCTTTTTTCACTATGAATTTTGAAAGTTACTTTTTCATGATGTATTGCTCTGAGTTGGAAGTTGTTTTAAGTGTTAAGAAACTTCTCTGCAAGGCAAGCTATCTAATCTTCGTGTTAAGAAGTTGACTGGTATTCTAATAGGCTTAGGTTTAATAGTGATTGTTGCTTTCTCTAGTAGCTTTAAAATACTGTTATGTTTTAGTTCTGAGATTTTTTAACTGTTGTGTCTTAAAAGTTTCTTTTATTGTTTTTGGTACTTGTGCCTCAATTTTTCATTATGTAAATGTTTTCCATGTTAGGAAGATGTTTTCCTATTATTTTTAAAAGTGATTTTACTGGTACATTTTATATACACATCATGATAAAAATTGACATTAAAAGTTGGTGCTAGTATATAACATTTCTCATTTTTTCCATTCTCCTCCCCCGCCCTGTGTATACAGAAGCTTCGTTTCCTTTTTATCACCACACTCTTCCCACCTTATGTGCCCCTACCCCGCTTTACCGTTCGTTTTTGTTTTTCATGCCCCTGAACTTAAAAAGTTCCATTGCTTTTATTATCTCGGATTCAGTCATGGTCCTATCTCTTCGTTAGCGTTATTAACCATCCGCTCACTGGGAACAGCGTTTCTGTTTTCCTCTCAGAGATCAGGTCTGATCCCCGGTTCCGATGGTGCCAGGTCTCTTCTGTTCCCAGCTCACAGAGTCCTGGGGACTGAGCTGCGGTTTGCTCCATGTCCCTTCTCCCTGAATTCCCCTGTGGTGAGGATCTTTTTTCTGGGCTCTTGAAATTCTTTTTCTCGTTTCTATTCCTTTGTTGTTACTTCTACTGGTTAAATTTCTTGCCTGCTGCCTGAGCCGTGTTTGTTCCAAGTCTCTTTCTTCCTGATGTTCGGAACCCCCGGGAGATGGCCGATTCCCGGCGTGGTCCCTCCGATCTGCAGCGGCCCCGTGGTCATCTCCGTGCCCGGGCTGTGGCCAGCAGGGCCCCTGCGCTCCTCCAGGGAGCGTTTCTGGACGCGATGGACTGGGCCGCGGAGGCCCCAGCTCCACCGCTCACTGACTCGAGTCCACAGCGAGGCAGGTGGCGCCTCTGGAGGCTCCTCCACGTAACGCCCCCACCAGTTTGGCCCCAAGGAAGTAGACAGTCCAAGGCCTGCGGTCATGCCCTGCTCACAGAAAAGCTGCCAGCCCGAGGGCCGGTTCATGCTGCCCCAGGGCCTTCTCACCAGGGCCCAGTGAGCGACCCACTGTGTCCCGTGTGCCCAGTCCGTTTCCGCAGTCTCCGGCCCAGTCCAGCTGGCAGAGAGGCGCAGGGCTGAGCAGC
>PVIC010028760.1:0-10202 GCA_004025085.1 Thryonomys swinderianus
AGGAAGGAAGGAAGGAAGGAAGGAAGGAAGGAAGGAAGGAAGGAAGGAAGGAAGGAAGGAATCCACCTTTATAGACACTGAAACACCTGAGAGGAGATGTTGTTGGGCATTTGTGAACAAGGGTTTAAGTGGGAAGAAAATAGTTAATAATTTGATCTTTGAGTGTGAATTTCTTTTGAACTGTATTTCAGTGGAGGACAACTGAGAGCAAAGTACTGTGTGCGCAGGCAGCTCTGTAGTTGGGACAGGAAGGAGAGTTAGGAAAGGAGGCAGGGGAGTGGGGGATTTAGAGATGAAAGCCAGGCTGAATGGTGCTGTGAAACCAGGAGAAGCCACATTACAAGGCAGGACACAGCATAAAAGGCAGAAGGAAAATAAAGTCTGAAAAGGAAATCTTGGATTTTCAGATGATAGAGCAAAGCAATTTAGGAGCTGGTAGCAGCTTTGTTAATGTCTAGGGCAGTGTTAAGAAGCATTTGTCCATCTTCCTCAAGTAGAACGATGTTTTCTATGTCAATAAACACCATATACATAAAACACTAAAATAAAAGCAAAGGAAGGAAGGAAGGAAAAGGAAAGAAAGATGTTTCTACTTCATTTGATCAAATAGCAGGTCATCATATGAATTTAACCTCTTGGCTAGACTATCCCACTCATTTGGCCCAGCACGCTAATGCTGGAAAGATGTGAATGTGACACTCATTTGAAGAATATCCTACTCCTCTTTCAGCATTTGGCCAAATAAAGGATGAGGGAAGGTGTTCACCAGGCTTTGAGCTGTAAAACATCTCGAGCTTAACTGATTTTCAAACTTTAGGCTTTCAGGGATTATTATTGTGATATTGTATCCGAACATCATTTTTTGTTCCTATGTGGAAACTGGTGCAATGAAAACCTGAAAATGTATTTTACCAGTAGACTATTTTGATTCCCGATAGCAGTGCTTTTGTCAATTTATTGGTGTTTTCTGAGTGTTAGCTGTGACTTCCTACTCAGAAAGCTTTGCTGACTGCTCTAAATCCTGATCCTTCCATCATTCCTCTGTACTGATCTTGTGTTCTGAGATCTGGATAAGAACAGGAGGATAGAAATGCTGAAGCCCAGAAGACCTGGCTCAACAACAATTTATGTAGAGCCAGAGATTTAGCTCAGTGGTTCCTATGCCTGCCTAGAAAGTTCAAGGTCCTAAGTTCGATCCTGGTAACCACATACAATAATACTGGGCATGGTGACTCATGCCCATGAGCAATCAGTACCACATACCACAATGCCAGGCTTGATGGCTCATGCATGTAATCCCAGCACTTAGGAGGCAGAGGCAGGAGGACTGCTGAGTTAAGAGGCTTACCTGGGCTACATAGTGAGCTCAGGGCCAGCCTGAACTACAAAGTGAGATCCTGTCTCAAAACAAACAAAAAAGCATTTTGTGCAATTTTCTGTCAGTGGGATATTGGCAGACATTCATCTTTGTCTCTGTTTTCCTCATGTCTAAAATCTAAACAAATACAGCTGGCTTTATGTAACATCAAGTGAAATGCTATAAATATAGTACTATATACACAAGAACTTACTTTTTGCCTCCCGAGATGAGGCAGCCTTGTGTCTGGCATAAAGTGCTACTCAGTAAATGGCACTGCCAATAGCCATTACCAAGTCCTTCCTCAAGGCTTCCATCCCAAGGACTCAGTATGCTCTAAATCCATTCTTCGCAATCCCTCTGCTCTCTCGCTCCTGTGCCAAAAGCTAGCACAAGTGCTTTGAGTGTTCAGTGAAGGCTGAAAGCATCAAGTTTTCTCTGTCTAGAGAAGCTGTGCCTCAAGAGACTCATCATTGAAAAGGTAAGGGTAAACAATGAAGAAAGAAAAAAATTGATGGTAAAAAAAAAGGAAACAAAAAAAGGGAAAAATGAAAATTAAGTTGTGTCATATACTGGTATAAATTCTCAATGTGGAGTGTAATTGTGATGTGTATATATAATGTACCAATAAAATGTACCAATTAAAAAAGAAAGAAAATGCAAGGAAACAAAGCATCAAAAATAGCCAAAATGAATTTCTCAACATTGCAAATACAAATTATGAGAAAATCTCTTTAAAAGGCTTGGTTTCAGCCTGACAGCACATACCTTTTCTTAATACCTTATATTTTACATCTCATTCTTCCTACCCTATGATAAGAAGTCACAACTGCCCTTCCCAGAGTCTTTGGAACCCATGTCCATCACTGCCCACAGCCTATGCACAGGCTGGCTTTTCTTATCTTACAACCCTCCCGTGGCACCTACACAATTGTCTTCACACAGAAAAATCTTACATGTGTGTGTTGAATCAGTAAAACTGGTTCCTATTCAATTTGGGGTTGAGTATTACATAATAGTTTTCCTCTGAAACCCAGGCTGTTCTTAGGCAGAGAGCAATGAGTAAGCAGTCTGTTACAGAAGGAATAAACAACCTTTCGTTCTATAAAAGCATCCAAGGAAATGCTACCTATGGGGTCTTCTCAATAGAGATCTCGGCAAATAGACTAAAAATAAAACCAGTGCTACAGCTTTTCTGCCCCAACAGCTTCAAGTTTGCACTTTGACTTGAAACAGATGGATTTGCTTTCAGTGCAAGTACTCCTGACAACTAAAAAGTAAAACAAATATCCTTTCTGATATTTCAGAATATGCATGGCCCATGATTCAGGAAATGACATGGAGAAACGTCAACACCTGTTTAAAAGTTTCCAAAATAAAATTGCTGATGCTGTTAGTATGATTCATATAAATATTTTAAAGGGAAAAAATCTAGACTTTTCTTTAAAACTGTCTTAAATCAGATACAAAAAGACTAAATTCCTAGAAATAAATTTATATTTGTATTCATAATGATCAAAATAAATGCTGAAATTAAACTTTTTAAAAAGTTAATGCCCCTCAAATTATGCATCCTCACTTAAAGCACACTTATCCATCACTCTTGCCACTTACTGAAACAGTTCTGGGAGTTCCTTTTGTGAGTGTCTTTATGAGGTCTGTTCGAAAATACAGTGAATACTGATACTGATGCCGAGTGCCAGCCACAAAAAAGGCAAACTCATAAAAACATTACAGTGTGTTTGTATCTGCCTCTTCATTAAATATGTGACTTCTGGCTCTTCCCAAAGTCAGAATGACCATGGAAGGTAAATATTTTGAATCCATTCAAGACATGGAGGCAGCCACAAGAGGGCAACTAAAGATGACTTCCAGAAATGCTTCAGAAGGTGCTGGGAATAATGGGTCCTGTGTGATCAAGGAGATGGAGAGTATTTCAAAGGATATTAATGGCAATGTGTCTTTTACTGTAATAAATTGAAACATTCATTGTCTTTTCAATCACCCTGCACGCTGAAGCTGTTTGTGGTTCCCAGAACACTCATATTCATAGATAGACCTCATCTGATTTTGTCCTTTGTAATCATTCTGAGAAATACAAGTGTTTTAGTTGTATTTAATAAATGAGGAGACTGAAGTGTAGTGACATGGTTGTTCCAAAGTCATCCTCCAAGGTTAATTTTTCCACATCTTGAGCTGTTTGGGTCTTCAAGTGGCGCGTTCTCACTGGAGATCTTTGGTACAGTACTGCCCTGGTTCTGCTTTGTTCTATCCTTGTGCCTGAGGAAAATCTCGCTAATGAGGTACTTTCCTCTGGGTTGGTTACCATGTGATTGCAGTTTCTATCTGGCATTAGAGCAAGTAGGAAAAATAACAAAGGAAGGATCACAAAGAACATCTGCTGATGTTAGCAAAGGCCATGAAGGGGCTGGAATGGAAAATTCTGGGAACAATCCTGAAGCTTTCTTTAAAAGCTACACAGCACTTTATGCATAGATATCTTAACCATTTTTCTTCAGTCATCAGTAGACAGCAATGATCTAGAATGTAGAAGCGTAGTAAGCAGTTTCAGGTGAGCTAATGGTGGGAAATGACCTGACAGTATGAGTGTGCTGCCACAAGTTATATACAACTTAGAAATCCTACACTACAGCATTAAGTAAGAATGTCTTAGCTGGACAGTGTGCAGAAGCAGTGACCTTCCACTGCCCTCAAGTCTTCACAGAAGCAGTGGATACTTTCATAACTACCAGGACTGATTCATGCCATTCTCCCTTAATGGGGCTGCTTTCAAATGCATTTCTATTGCTGTAGAAAGTGCCAATGTAGCTGTATTGCTTTGCTTTAATTAAGGTATTTCAATTACAATCTAAATCCTGCATGCTTCATGCCAATTTCCATAACTATCCACTTTAATCTGACATTTCAGAACGCAGAATTTCAAATATCAAATATGCATTTCATATTTCACTTTTTTAAAAAATATTCATGCTGTGCCAATTTTGGGCTGGCACAGATTCATTTATTTGATTGAAATTTAATGACATCTTGGTATAAAAAAGAAATGCTATTATTCTGGGAACAACAGAGAATTTTTAATTCTGAAATGGACAGCAGATATTAGTAAATTGTACAATTTCATTAAATATTATAATACTGTGGTTTGTAGGGAAAACATTTTCATTTTTGAAAAACTTTAAGTTTTCATAAGTAACATGCCATGATATCTGCAATTTATTTATGAGTAAATCAAAAATATATATCTGAATGACATGTGATAGATGATACAATGCTATCTATGTAAAGACTGTGATACCTATATGTAAGGCACCACTGTATCACTATAAGTGATAATGTAGATTAAACAAATGTAAAAATCATTGTAGAGAGGGATTTATGTGCTAATTATTTTGATTTAGCATCTTATCTAAATATTTGTATATTTCCATATGAAAATATCTGAGATAATTTATCCTGTACCGCATGCCAAAGTAGGACACATAAGGTTTTAAAGAATCAAAGACTGTGTCATATATTGGTACAAATTCCCCAATGTTTTGTGTGATTGTGAGATGTATATAAATTGTACCAATAAAGAATTCAATTAAAAAAAAAGAATCAAAGCCCCTGACTTTATTCCTCATAGTTGAATTAAAAGTATATATGTAGATATAGTTACTGCAACTTATAATGAATATAGTATCAGTTTAAGCAACAAGATCTTGAAGGTAAAGAAGATAAAAATAATTCTGCCTAAAGATATCAGGAAGTTTCCCACAAGGACTGATGGTCAAACAGCTCCCCACAGAGGAAGGGCGCCACGTGCACAGGTGAGTGATGCTGAGTGCAGAAGCGGAACTAAAAGAGCTGATGACTAGCCACTAAGGGGGACTAGAGCACTGAAGATGAAACATTGGTCTGCGAAGCCATGAACATGCTAGAAGGCTGATAAAAGGCATAATTCACTCTGCTGAGTATCCCAGGGTTTTTCTGTAATCAATATTAATCGGTTAAAAAAAGAAAAGATTTAGAGGCAGAATGATATCTGCATTAATTTTCAAATGAATTCAAGTTCTGGGGTCAAAACATCATTTTGGTCAGTATTGTGCAAGAATAACCTTAAAGTTTCTCCTAAAAGAAGACTGATTTAATTCTAATTTGGCCCACAGAAAGAATGTCATTATCACAGTAACAATAATTGAACAACAAAACTGTCAAACACTGATGCAAATTCCTTAAGATGAGTGTTATCATTATGTATACTTAAAATGTACCAGTAAATGTTTTGCTATCTCAAGGGACAACTGGCGTAAGTGCCGCAAGACAGGGGGCAAAAGAAAACCCTATCACAAGAAGCAGAAGTATGAGTTGGGTCACCCCGCTGCCAATACTAAGATTGGCCTCCACCACATACACACAGTCCGAGTTCAAGGCAGCAACAAGAAGTACCCGGCCCTGAGGCTGGATGTGGGAAACTTTTCCTGTGGCTCTGAATGTTGTACTTGAAAAACAGGGGTCACTGATGTGTACAATGCATCCAACGAGCTGGTCCGGACCAGGACCCTGGTGAAGAACTGCATTGTGCTCAATGATAGCACGTGGTACCGACAGTAGTAAGAATACAAATATGCACTGCCCCTGGGCAGCAAGAAAGCTGACTCCTGAGGAAGAAGAGATTTTAAACAAAAAATAAAAATAAAAAAATCAAAGAAAATTCAGAAGAAGTATGGTGAAAGGAAAAAGAAGGCCAAAATCAACAGTCTTTTAAAGGAGTAATTCCAGCAGGGCAAGCTTCTTGCACATATTGCATCAAGACCAGGGCAATGTGGCCAAGGAGATGGTTATGTGCTAGAGGGCAAGGAGCTGGAGTTCTATCTCCGAGAAATCAAGGCCCGGAAAGGCAAATGAGTCCCTCCTGGTGTAGCTCATAGAAAAGCTCGTAAAAAGGTATAAAGATAAAAAATTTTTTAAAAACACTAAAGGAACAAAAAATAAAATAGTACATGGATAAATACATACTGTTAAAGAAAATCTGGTGTGCGAATATAAGCATAAAATCTAGGCCAGAGAACGAGATGATTTAAGGATGATTTTCCATATTATTAAAAAATGATTTACAAAGACAGCCTCTTTAACAAATGGTGCTGCAAAAACTGGCCTTTAACCTGCCAAAAACTAAAGCTAGAACTATCTCTTTCACCATGTACTAAATTAAAATCACAATGGATTCGATACTTAAACATTAAAACAGAAACAATAAACCTGCTGCAAAACAGGTTAGGTAGAACTCTTGGAGGCATTGGTTTAGGCAGAGACTTTATGAACAAAAACTCTATAGCATGAGAACTAGCAGAAAGAATCAACAAATAGGATCTCATCCTATAAAAAGCTTCTGCACGGGCCGGAGGGTTAGCTCAGTGGTTCCGGCGCCTGCCTCACAAGCGCAAGGTCCTGAGTTCGATCCCCAGTAACCACATATAATGCTGGGCGTGGAGACATGCCCACCAACAATCAACACCGCATACCACAATGCTGGACGTGGTGGCTCACGCCTGTAATCCCAGCACTCGGGAGGGCAGAGACAGGAGGATTGCTGAGTTCGCTGCGCTTGCCTGGGCACCATAGTGAGCTCAGGGCCAGCCTGAACTACAAAGTGAGACCCTGTCTCAAAAGCAAAAAAAAAAAGCTTCTGCACAACAAAAGAAACCACTGGTACTGCTAAAACACAATCAACAACATGGGAAAAAAAATCTTTACCAGCTGTTTGTCAGACAAAGGGCTACTATCTAGAATACATAAAGAACTTAAACAAATCAGCCCCAAGTTTAAAGACCCAATTCAAAAATGGCCATCTGAAGTGAACAGACACTTCTCAGAGGCAGAAGTAAAAGCAGCCAAGAAGCATATGAAGAAATGCTCAATATCACTGGTCATTTGAGAGATGCAGATGAAAACAACACTGAGATTTCATCTCACTCCACAAAGAATGGCTGTTATTGCAAAATCAACTAGCAATAAATGCTGGCAGGGCTGCAGGGAGAAAGGAACCCTTCTCCACTCCTGGTAGGATTGTAGACTTGTGCAACCATTGTGGAGATTCCTCAGAAAACTAGGATTAGAGGTCCCATTTGACCCTGCTATTCCCCTGCTAGGAATATACTCAAAGGAATTAAAAGAATCATATTATAAAGTCATATGTACACCCATGTTCATAGCAGCTCAGTTTGTGATAGCCCAATCTTGGAAACAACCCAGATGCCCATCGACTGGAGACTGGATAAAGAAGAAGTGGGGTTTTTTTTAATAAAATGGAGTATTACTCTGCCATAGAGAATGACAAGTTTCAGTCATTTACGTGCAAATGGACACACTAATAAGTGAAATAAACAGGTCACAGATATATAAATGTTGTATCTTTTCTCTGGTATGAGAACCTGTAGATGTAAATGAGTTCTAGAATGTAAGATAGATTTGGTAAAATAGGAAATATTCAAAGGGAATGTGGTGGGGAACATGATGAGGGGAAAGAATAAATATGATTTGGAAAGAAAAAGAAATAGCATGTATATAAGGGGTTGGGGGTGAGTAGGGATATGGATATAAATGACAATTAACTTGTGTCATATACTGGTACAAATTTCCCAATGTTGAGTGTGACTGTGAGCTGTATATAAAATGTACCAATAAAGAATTCAATTTTTATAAAAACAGACGATTTACAGGCCAGAGATTTAGCTCAGTAGTTTCTGGCACCTGCCTCACAAGTGCAAGGTCCTGAGTTCTATCCCCAGTAACCACATACAATGCTGGGCATGGAGACTCACACCCACCAACAATCAATATCACATACCACAGTGCCAGGTGTGGTGGCTCACGCCTGTAATCCCAGCACCTGGGAGGCAGAAACAGAAGGATTGCTGAGTTTGAGGCTTGCCTGGGCTACATAGTGAGCTCAGGGCCAGCCTGAACTACAAAACGCGATCCTGTCTCAAAAAACAAAACAAAACAAAAAAAAAACATGATGATTTACTTTGAAGTTTTCACCTATTAGTTCATCCACCATAAACACTGAAAATGTTTTTACAAAGGTAAACTGACTGCTCTCTAGAAGTATATGAACAAACAATTCTCTCGAGCTGCTAAAACTATTTGATTCTGAACACCAGTGGCAAATAAAGACAAGGCCCAAGAAACTCTTTCAGTACTTTGCATTTTTCTAAACTCCAATTATTGCATTGAGAGAATAATACTTTTAGTGCCATCTGACTTTAAGCCTTACATTTATCTGTTAAAATTGATTAATGAGCGCTTTGGTTTTAGCCCCAGAATCAGTCTCTTAATCTTTGCAGTTCAATATTTTTCTTCAAAAATAACACATATTGAACACTAGAAGTTCCTTCTCACTTGGGAGTTATGGGTAAGTAAAGAAGAGAAAGAAAAAATTTGGTGGTTAAAAAAAAGAAGCAAAGCCGGGCAAGGTGGCTCACACCTGTGATCCCAGCACTCAGGAGACAGAGGCAGGAGGACTGCGGAGTTTGAGACTTGCCTGGGCCACATAGTGAGCTCCGGGCCAGCCTGAACTACAAAGCAAAACCCTGTCTCAAAAAAAAAAAAATTAAAAAGTAAAAGAAATGAACCAAAGCTTATGTCTATAGGGTGAGGGGGTTGCAGGGAGGGCAGGGAAATGGGGAAAAAATGAGAATCAAGATGTGTCATGTTCCAGTACAAAACCCTTAATGTTGAATGAGATCATAAGGTACATAGAAAACGTACCAATAGAATCAATTTTTTAAAGAGTATCTTTTCAGGAGTTTGTTCATTTGGTTTTTGTCAGATGCTGCATCTATAACCTTAGCTTCTTAATAATAGAAGATGTCTGACTTTACACTTTTCAGACTTTTCAAAATTTAACATTATACTATTTAATTTGTACTCTACAGGAATGGGGAAATTAATGGCTTCTAACTATATGGTTATGACCCAGTATTAGAGAAAAAAAATCACTACTCTGAATCTAAAAATTTGTGTAAGAGAGGCCAGACATTTAGCTCACTGGTTCCGGCACCTGCCTAGTAAGCACAAGGTCCTGAGTTCGATCCCTGGTAACTACATACAACAAAACCGGGTGTGGTGAGTCAGGTCCACCAGTAATCAGTACCACATCCCACAATTCTGGGCATGGTAACTCACGCCTGTAATCCCAGCAACTCGGGAGGCAAAGGCAGGAGGATTGCTGAGTTCGAGCCTTACCTGGACTACATAGAGAGCTGAGGGCTGCACTGAACTACAAAGTGAGACCCTCTCTCAAAAAAAAAAAGTGTAAGATACCACTGAGAAATTTTAGGAATCAAAAAAACTTCATAGTAAATAATATCATAGTCCTTAGTAAGCACATTTACACTAGATCCTTGAGAAGAACTAGAACATCTGCTAGGCTTTTTCCAACTTGAATTCCCTGGCTACCAATTAGAGATGGAAATTTTCTTAAGTTGTTTCTGTTCCCTGCAGAAACTATTCAGACTCTAAGTTTCTGAAAGAAAACACACAAAAAAGCAATATTTTCAGAGAAGAAACTAAATGCTCTTTAGCTACATATAAGGATGTAAAAGGAATACACATATATCTGGACTGTTATTTACTTTTATCAAGAAACACCTAAGAGAAACCTCTTGAACTTTTCCATTGAGTACATGGGTACAGACCTAGGACACTAGGACCATGTCCCAAAGTGGCATCTAAAACTTGATATATTTAAAGTGCCAGTAAAATCCTTTAAAATGCCTATAAATTTTGTATTCTGCTTCGCATTTTATCAGTTTCATTTTATGTAAAAATGGTTTTAGTG
>PVIC010028760.1:10302-23076 GCA_004025085.1 Thryonomys swinderianus
AAGGACCTGAGTTCAATCCCCGGTAACCACATATAATGCTGGGCGTGGTGGCTCACGCCTGTAATCCCAGCACTCGGGAGGCAGAGACGGGAGGATTGCTGAGTTCGCGGCGGCTTGCCTGGGCACCATAGTGAGCTCAGGGCCAGCCTGAACTACAAAGCGAGACCCTGTCTCCAAAAAGCAAAAAAAAAAAAAAAATGGTTTTAGTTACCTATGGGTTAAATTATCAGTGCTTTTCATAAATGCTTGAATAAAAACAATATTCTCGCAGATAAGTGTCAGGCTTATTTCTCTATACCTTTAAATATGCCTGTACATATCCTCAAAACATTGACATATACTCAAGAAACACGAGCTACCCACAATCAGAAGTTTTCTTTGTAAATAGCACTCTCCTGAGGATAATGTTGAAGCCTCTAAAACCCTAGAGATAAAGAATTTCTTGCTCTTGGCTCCTGTCTGGAGGTAGAAGAAAAAAGAACCTGCTCTTCAGTGAAACCATGGAACATGCAAGGGATACAGTGCTTCTCTACTTAGGCCATGCTCATCCCGAGAGTAACAGCAGTTGAACAACTGAATACCTTAGTTGCTCCAACATAAAATACTGGCAATGTGAACCCCAGTACCAAGATTCATTACTCAGGATCTGGTGGGATAAAATGGAGAACTGTAGTTGGAAATCTGAGCCAGAACTTGGACTGGAGTGGGAAAGAAGAGCCTCCTTCGTGAGAAAGCTGCTACTCCCTCAAGACATGAGGCAAGGAGAAATGCTGGGTTGAGGAGCCATCTACCTCCCTTCACCCTCGGGTCTCAATCTGGTCAAGGCACATTCAGAGAGGCTTCTTTATTCCCAGACATTGCTAGTTATTCTATTCAGATTCCCTTAGGTGAAAATTGGAATTGATTAATACTGTATCCTCAGATGCACTGTATGAACTTTTGGTTCAGGAATAATGTTCTTTTGTTCTCAGTGCCTTAAATATGGCAGGCCCTCACTAAATACTGATTGGTTATGAGATTAAATAATAATCTCTTTTCTAGTGAACACCAATGGTGAATCATTAATATGACTGATAATAGACTTTTATGGCTCTGTATTTATCAATCCTTGCATACACTTTTAAATTTTTTCTACAATGGTTTGTTTCCATGCAGAAAAGAATTAAATATATCTTCCTGTTCCCATATCCATTTAGATTTGGCTAGAAAAGTCAATCAATCATGAAACTACTTAATATGCTATTCTAAGCAGCTATGGGCACTGTTGAAATGTCCTTCATTCATACTAATACCATCATTGCAGTAGAACCTATAGAAGAAAAAACATGATACTTGTTGGACTGGCTTAAATGCAGAACACAGTTCAGCTGGCTAAATTCCAAGGATGTATGAAATTGTATAAAGAAACTTATTTACTGGGGCTCTTCCTCAATACATATAGCCACTGAGAGACACAGAAAGTCTTCAGTAAACTATGACTGGTTGATTATTTCCCCAAGTAATTACAAACATAGACTGTAAAATAATCAGCTTCAGCCTCTATCATGTAGGTCAGATGGAAGCCTCAGACACAAATGGTTATCAGTTATGATTCAGGCCAGTTGGAAAAGACTCTTCTATAGCCGGCATAAACTGGACAGAGTTCAGGACAAACATGATCAGACAGTAGAAAATACAATGATGTCATCAGTGAAGGCAGCCAAGACAAGGGATCTGCTGACTGCAACTTAATTCCTATACTGTCTTCATATCTGTCAAATAAAATTAATGACTCATTCCAAACAACAAATGACTGTTTGAAGCTGTACACAAGTGCTTTCCAAGGTCACTGCAAGTGAATAACACATACATTACAAACCTCAGAATGAGACAATCAACAGAGAAAGAATGGATTTAAACCTGACAAACCCCAAGAAATGACCAAGTTTTTTTTTAATTTAATTGCTATCACATTTTATAGGTATAAATATAATTATTTACCTTCATGGAAATATTTTAATCTGATGATGATAAAAACACAGATTTATTGCAGACTTGTGCAACCATTGTGGAGATCTGTGTGGAGATTTCTCAGAAAACTAGGACTAGGGGTCCCATTTGACCCTGCTATCCCCCTGCTAGGAATATACCCAAAAGAATTTTAAAAATCACATTGGAAAGACTGATGTACACCATTGTTCCTAGCAGCTCAGTTCGTGATAGCTCAATCTTGGAAACAACCCAAATGCCCATCAACAGGAGAGTGGATAAAGAAGATGTGGGTTTTTTATAAAATGGAGTATTACTCTGCCATAAAGAATGATAAGATCGATCCATTTAGGTGCAAATGGAGACACCTGGAGGATATACTAATAAGTGAAATCAATAGATCACAGATAGCCAAACTCCAGACCTTCTCTTTGACATGAACACCTGTAGATGCAAATGAGCTCTAGAAAGTAGGACAGCTTTTATAGAGTGGGAAATTTCCATAGGAAATTTGGTATGGGAATGTAATGAGGGGAAGGAATAAATATGATACAGAAAGAAAATAAAAGAGTATGTATAAAGGGGGTGGGGAGGTGGGGGTGGATAGGGAAATGGGTAAAAATGAGAATTAACTTCATATACTGTGTCATATACTCGTACAAATTCCTCAATGTTATATGTGATTATGAGACGTATATAAATTGTACCAATAAAGAATTCAATTTAAAAAATACAGATTTATGCAGCATCATAATTTCAGAGCGAAATCCATATGAGAACAAGCAAAATAACAGGTAAATGATGAGCTTTTAAATGATTATACAATAGCTAGGCAAAGATCTAAGTAATTTTTATGTTTTGTTTTTGTTTTGTTGTTGTTGTTTTTCAGACAGGGTCTCACTATGTAGTTCAAAATGCCCTTGAAGGGCCGGAGATTTAGCTCAGTGGTTCCAGTGCCTGCCTCTCAAGCACAAGGTCCTGAGTTTGATCCCAGTAACCACATACAGTGCTGGGTGTGGTTACTCACGCCCACCAGCAATCAATACCACATACCACAGTGCCGGGCATGGTGGCTCACACCTGTAATCCCAGCACTCGGGAGGCAGAGGCAGGAGGATTGCTGAGTTCCAGGCTTGCCTGGGCTACATAGAAAGCTGAGGGCCAGCCTGAACTACAAAGCAAGACTCTGTCTCAAAAAAAAAAAAAAAGAATTAGTATGATTTTTACCTTAACGTGTACACAGATCGTCAACTTAATTCAATTTTATTTTTTAAAGTACTTTTTTTGTTTGTTTGTTTTGTATTTTTGCTGCTGGGAATAGAACCCAGAAACTTGAATATGCTGAAGAGACACCCTACCACAGAGCTACATTCCCAGTTCCTAAATGTTTTACATAGAATATATCATTTAATCCTCAAAACTATGAAAGGGGTAATATTATCATTATATCCATTTTATAGATGAGAGAACTAAAACTCATGAGATAAGTACCTTGCTCAAGTTAGTAGACGATTCATATGAGATTTAAGCCTAGGTGTCTGATAGTTTATAGTATATTTATTGTAACAATATTCAGGGGTGGGGGAGAAGATGGAATCAGACGCAGAGTGATAGTCAAAAGCTGAACACTGTACCAATATATAAGCATTCCTTTCTAGCTAATGGCTTACTGAAGGTAAATTATGAAAAGCTGATGTCATATTTTGCTGAAGAGGCAAGTGACTGAACAAACCTGAATGACTGACTGTACAACCCTTCAATTCACCAGAATATTCAAAACCCCTTTAGATGGCATGTCAAATTATGTGTTAGAGCACACTAGATCATGTTAGGTCATCCTCATGGCTCACTTAGTGATGTCATGGAAACCAGGTAACATATTGCCTGAGAATGTCACAAAAATATATTAGTATAAGAACTTTGAAAAAAGTAAGTTGGAAAAAAACAGAGAACACTGACTTTCTATCTACATAAAAGGTAATGGCAATTTATGTAATAACTTCTATAAGAAAACACTAATATTTTTAATTGAATTCTTTATTGGTACATTTTATATACAGCTCACAATCACACACAACATTGGGGAATTTGTACCACTATATGACACAAGTTAGTTCTCATTTTTACCCGCATCCCTACCCACCCACAACCCCCACCCCTTATATACATGCTCTTTCATTTTCTTTTGGAATCATATTTATTCTTTCCCCTCATTGTGTTCCCATACCAAATTCCCTTTGGATTTTTCCAATTTTACAAAAACTAACATTTTATTTTACTCCATAATAGGAAAATCCCTCATTAACCCAGGATATTTAATGCCAGAGTATCCTCTTTAGCTTCTTGGTCTTCTATTTTGGGATATGTAGCTTTCATCTTCTTTTGAGTTTGTCTGACTCCAAGGGAGGTAGGTCAGTATTGAATAACTAAGAGAATAAATGCTGCAGTCAGAGTTCAAGTTCTGTCTGGTAACACAGTTCTAAAGCTGAGATCAGCTTACGTTCTCTCAAATAACAGCATTCAATTATATAATGGTAATGTGTAGAAAAAAATAAAGCAAGAAAAGCATTTACCATAGTACCATGTAAGAGGTACATGCCAATCATTGTAACTATTATTAAATACAACAGTATTTCCCAGTACCAGCTACAACACTGACTGTATCCATCAATCTTAGGTATAATACCAGCTGTTCAAGAACTAGGGTAAATCAGCAGTAACAGATGTACTGTGGAAGAAGACCTGAATTAGAAAGGCTTTGAATGGAAGGCTAAAGTCACCATATTTATCTCTCTGGTGTTCCCTAACTTAGCATCGAACAAGTCTCAGATAAACAAATAGGCATCAGAATAGAGGGCGCTCAGCAGAATTCCATTCTGGCTTGAGGTTTAGAATGGAGATCTTCTAATGGTCAGAGAAAAGTGGGAAACTATGTTCTTTTTGTTTTCTTTTTAGTATTATCCCTTGCCCCAATCTATTATGACCTTCAGGTGCCTAAAACTCTGCAACAGGAAACATCCCCGATGTAAGAGTAACTGCATGTCTCTGCCTCTGTGCCTGTCCATTCTCCTACTGCTTGGCTCCAGACAGGAGCACATTCAGAGGAAAAGGGTAGGAGTGCAGGATCAGTACAATCCCAGAGTTTCAGCCTGGGGACTCCAAGGAATCAGAAACCACTGCTAACACCACAAAGAAGACAAAGAAGGGAAAAGGAACCCAGTGAGCCTATTAGACGATGAGTTCACCACTGAAAAACCTCTGCCCACAATGGCCACTGGGTGGCACATGATGGGGGAGATCCAAATAGCACTGAAAAACTTGAGAAAACAAGAATGACATTATAATCAAAACCAACAGAAGGTTGGATGGAACTTGTGACATGAATGTTTTGCCTGTGAAAATAAAAAAATAAAAATGTCAAACAAAAAAGCTCAGTTTCATAATGTAATATACAAAATGTCCAAAGTACAATCTGAAATTACTTAGAAAAAAACAGCTAGAAAAAACTCAATTTGAATAGGAAAAAATCAATCAACATATGTCAACTTCAAGCTTACAGATGCAGAAATTATTTGACAAACAATGAAACTACTGTTTAAATGTTGCAAAAATGAGGACAAAAACTCAATGAAAGAAAGGAAGAACCATAAAAATTAGAAGTTATGAAGAAGAGTCAAATGGCAATTTTTAAGTTGAAACAGCAACCTAAAAATTAAAATACCACTTTATGGGTTTAATAGCAAAATATAGCTGACAGAGGAAAAGATAAATAAAATTTGAAAAAAATAATGCCGGACGTGGTGGCTAACGCCTGTAATCCCAGCACTCGGGAGGTAGAGACAGGAGGATTGCTGAGTTCGCGGCGGCTTGCCTGGGCACCATAGTGAGCTCAGGGCCAGCCTGAACTACAAAGCGAGACCCTGTCTCCAAAAAGCAAAAAAAAAAAAATTTTGAAAAAAATGAACAGTAACTACATAAACAACGTAAATAAAATGTTTTGGCTGGGCGAGGTGGCTCACGCCTGTAATCCCAGCACTTGGGAGGCAGAGACAGGAGGATTGCTGAGTTCGAGGCTTGCCTGAGCTACATAGTGAGCTCAGGGCTACCATGAACTACAAAGTGAGACCCTGTCTCAAAAAATAAAACAAAATAAAATAAAATAAAATGTTTTGTACATTTGTTTAAATAATGAACAATAATTCAGAAATCTATGCAGAAATATAAAAAACTTTTATACTTGTGTTATAACATCTCATCAAAAGAGGGAAAGTAAAGAAAATTCAAGAAAAATAGTTAAAAACATTAGTACTTGGGCCGGAGGGTTAGCTCAGTGGTTCCGGCGCCTGCCTCGCAAGCGCAAGGCCCTGAGTTCGATCCCCGGTAACCACATAGAATGCTGGGCGTGGAGACACGCCCACCAACAATCAACACTGCATACCACAATGCCGGACGTGGTGGCTCACGCCTGTAATCCCAGCACTCGGGAGGCAGGGACAGGAGGATTGCTGAGTTCGCGGCGGCTTGCCTGGGCACCATAGTGAGCTCAGGGCCAGCCTGAACTACAAAGCGAGACCCTGTCTCAAAAAGCAAAAAAAAAAAAACAAAACAAAACACATTAGTACTTAACCTGTAGATCTAAGGAAATTAACAAAGCCCCAAAAGAATCAACATCAAAAAAAATTCACACCTAAGGCACCCCTTAATGAAACTGCTGCAAATTAAAAAGATGGTATTAAAACCAGCCAAAAAAAATAATACCTTACTTCTAATGTAAAACAAGAAAAGGATTTCTCATCAGAAATAATGGAAATCAGAAGAAAGTAGAACATTTATAAAGTAATGAAGGTTTACAACCCAAACTTCTAAATTTAACAAAAATATCTATAGAAACAAAAGTGAAATACAGATATTTATAAATGAAGGAAATACAAATATTTATAAATGAAGGAAAAACTCACAGATAGTAGAACTGCTTTAAAATACTTACTAAAGGAAGCTCTTCAGGAAATATGCCAGAAGAAAAGTTTTACCAGAATGAAAGGAGATGCCAGGTGTGCTGGTAACCTGCCTCTAATCTCAGAATCCTGCAAGGCACAGGCAGAAGGATCAGAAGTCTGAGTTCTGTCTGGGGATGGAGATGGAACTCAGTCCCAAGGCCCTGACTTGCCCCAGTACTGCAAAGAAAAATCAATAGAAGATAGATACACAGATAGATGATGATGATGATGATGATGATGATGAAGACAGATAAATAGACAGGTAACTATTTGGATTAAGTCACTATTTGGGCTAAGTATAACAGGTCATTTTTCTACACTTGATTCCTTTAATGTATGTCCAATGATTTAAAGAAAAATTATGCCAGACATGGTGGTACACACCTGTAATCCCAGCACTTGAGAAGCTCAGATGAGAGAAATGGCTGTGAGTCTGAGGCTAGCTTGAGCTACTACTAAGTTCAAGTCCAGCCAGAACTATATAGCAAGATCCTATCTCAAAAAAAAGAAAAAAGAAAGAAAAATTACTGGGCCGAAGGAGTAGCTCAGTGGTTCTGGTGCCTGCCTCACAAGCACAAGGTCCTGAGTTCAATCCCCAACAACCACATACAATGCTAGGCATGGAGAAAGAAAGAAAAATTACATTTCTGAAGGGACATTTGAAAAATGCAGATATAATATGTAAGATAATTATGTCATGAAGAAGAATGTTAACATATATGGTAACATAATTTCTTTTTTTTTTTTTTTTGAGACAGGGTCTCGCTTTGTAGTTCAGGCTGGCCCTGAGCTCACTATGTAGCCCAGGCAAGCCTGGAACTCAGCAATCCTCCTGTCTCTGCCTCCCGAGTGCTGGGATTACAGGCGTGAGCCACCACGCCCGGCACTGTGGTATGTGGTATTGATTGCTGGTGCGTATGAGTCACCACACCCAGCATTGTATGTGGTTACCGGGGATAAAACTCAGGACCTTGCGCTTGCGAGGCAGGCACCGGAACCACTGAGCTAAATCTCCCGCCCGTATGATAACATAATTTCTATATCATACTTAAACTGGTAAAATTTTTGGCCCTCATAAACTATATAAACTTAAATGTGTGTCTGTAAACACTAGCAGAACCCATTTTAAGAACTACTCAAAGAAATATAGAAATATGCAATAAGTGAAATGCTAAAATATGTTCAAATAACTAAAGAAGCACAAAAGAGGGGACCAAATACAAAATGCAAAGAACAGTCAGAAAACAAATGATAAAATGGTGACCTTAATTCGAAAAACATCAATAACTGCATTAAATATAAAGTAAACATACAAATTAAAAGTCAATGGTCATCAAGATGTACTTGAATCAAAGTGTTCCAAGTTTATTCTAGCTATTAAAAATTCAATTCAAATCTAAACAATACAGGTAAGTTAAAAGTAACAGTATTAGAAAACACATATGCCATACAAAAAAACCTCATTACAAGAATGCAGGAGTGGTTATGTTATGATCAGACAAAGTATACTTTAGCAAAAAAAAAAAAAAAAGACAAGAAGTAGGGAGATTGTGGGAAGCAGACCCTGCTAGAGGAGACTCTTTACAGGCCTGGAGATCTGCACTGGGTGCTGCACCAACTATCAGTTGCGAGATCTGCACTATACCAAACAGTGCTGCCCAGCTCCCAAGATGAACTGCGACCTCTGGATCGCTGCATTGGGATGCCTGATCAAAGAAGTCTTAACCTCTGGCCCAGAGTTGCCTTCCCTTGCTCCTTCTCTTAGGAGCTTGCTGTTCTTCCTCTAATACAATCTCTGCTTGACTTACTGACTGCATCAATGTTTAGTGATTAAATAAAATGACAAAGAGAAGCAACTTCTCAAGAATAGAAAATAGGAAAGTATTCTAAGAGACAAAGACTTGTGCTTTGAGAGCCTGGGCCAGTCTTTAGCATAAGAAACTTTCAGATCACCTGGGGAGAAGTTTTAGGAGCAGAGAGCACATTCCAGAAGTTTTTAAGTACTCTCTGCCAGACAGTTATCTTTGTATTTTGAGTTCCTGTAGATTTAGATTCTAATCATGCTAAACCTATATGTTAACCACTAACTACATTGTCCATTGAAAGCCTTGCACGTAAGCACTGTAGCTAGAAATACTATAAAAGAGCACTGAAGAATAAACTCAGGGCTTGCTCAGTACTGACTGAGAGGTCCTCCCGAGCCCATTTTCCTGTCTTCTTTTCTTAATCCCCGCCCCTCGACTTCACGACCCTGCTGTTTTGTCCGGCTGGCTCCGGCAGGAGATAAAGAGTGGCATTACACAGTGATGAACAGTTCAAGACTTGCAACCTACCCGCACAGTCTTCTAACCAAAGGTTCCACTACATGAAGCAAAATCTTAAACAACCAAAGTGAATAAATAGAAGCTTACCAGGTTAGTTGGAGATCTCAACGTTTTCTCAGCAATCAATATAAGCAGTAATAATGTTAGCAAAGTTATAAAACTATGTAACCTGATCAACTTATAGGATACCCTCGACATTTACACAGCACACCTTTTAGAAAAGCTACAATGCACACTCTTTCTGAGTACACATGGAATAATGCTAGTATAGAAAAATATTCTATAATAATATATAAAATAAGTGCTAAAGTAGTTCTGTCCATAGTGGAATTAGAAGAAGAGCTACTAATAGAATTAGGTAAAATCTGTAACACTTGGGAACAAAACCAACTCAGTTTCAAACAATTCATAATTCAAATAAAAGCTTCAAGGGAAATTACGAATGAATTTAATTAAATGGAAGTGGCATATTATCAGAACTTATCAAATGCAGATAAGTCAGTGCTTAAAAAAATATTACAGTGGTAAATGCCAATAGCAGTGGTACAGCTACAGGGAGAAAACCCAAATCAGTAAACCTAAGCATCCACTATAAAGAAGAGCTATATAAAACCAAGGAAGGCCAAGATTGTGCCATGACTGCCTGGCAAGCACAAGGTCCTGAGTTTGATCCCCAGTATAATAACATAACATAACATAATATAACATAACATAACCCAAGGAAAGCATAAAAAAATAATAAAAATAAAAAATTATTGAAATAGAAAAATGAGAAAATAAATGAAAAAGTTAATAAAATTGATATATTTGTATCAAGTCTGTCATAAAGAAAATATACAAACTGCCAGTATTGGGAATGAAAAGAGAGTTATTACAACAAAGCATGTGGAATTAGAATGGCAATAAGAATACAATACAATGAACAAGTGTATATGCATAAATTCAACAAACTAAGATAAAATTAATTCTTTGGAAACTACAAGCTGCCACAAGTCAACTAAAATCATACTCCCAATGATTTTATACATATTAAATATAATGAATCCCTACTTAAAACTTTCCAAAAAAGAAATCTAGTTTTAAGGCTGGAGAGCTCAGTGGTTCCAGTGCCTGCCTCTCAAGCACAAGGTCCTGAGTTCGATCCCCGATAATCACATACAATGCTGGGTGTGCTAACTCACGCCCACCAACAGTCAATACCACATACCGGAGTGCCGGGCATGGTGGCTCACGCCTGTAATCCCAGCACTCAGGAGGCAGAGGCAGGAGGATTGCTGAGTTCCAGGCTTGCCTGGGCTACATAGTGAGCTCAGGGCCAGCCTGAACTATAAAGCAAGACCCTATCTCAAAAAAAAAAAAAAAAAAAGAAATCTAGTTTTACTGGTGACTTCTATGAAACACTTAAGAAAGAAATATCAATTTAATAAACACCTTCCAGAAAATAGAGTAGAAAACACTTCACAGCTCAATTTGTGCAGCAAGTATTAAAATGACACTAAAATTTGGCAAACACAGAATAAGTTACCACTACATACCAATATCCTTCAAGAATAAAGCAGGAAAAATCATCAGAAAAACATTCATAAATTGAATCTAGCAATCTATCAAGATATAAAAAGGAGCAAGTAAGGCCAAAGATTTAGCTCAGTGGTTCCAGTGCCTACCTAGCAAGAGCAAGGTCCCTGGTTCAATCCTGGTAACCACATACAGCAATACTGGGCAGGGTGACTCATACCCACCAGCAATCAATACCACATCCCACAATACCAGGCGTGATGGCTCATACCTATAATCTCAGCACTCGGAAGGCAGAGGTAGGAGGATTGCTGAGTTCAAGCCTTGCCTGGGCTACATAGTGAGCTCAGGGCCAGCCTGAACTACAAAATGAGACCCTGCCTAAAAAATGTAAAAAATGGAGCAAGTAAAGAAGGGAAAGAAAAAAATCTGACGATTAAAAAAAGGAAACAAAAAGGGCTGGGGATTTAGCTCAAGTGGTACCGCGCCTATCTTGGAAGCACAAGGGCCCAAATTTGATCCCCAGTACCACAAAAAAAATAAGAAGAAGAAGAAAGGAAACAAAACTTATGTATACAGGAGGTGGGGGATTTGGAGAGCAGGAGAATTAAGTTGTGTCTTGTACTGGTACGAATTCTCAATGTCAATTGTGATCACAACATGTATATAAAATGTACCAATAAAATCAATTTTTAAAAAAGATATAAAAGGGCCAGAGGATTAGCTCAGTGGTTCCAGTGCCTGCCTCGCAAGCACAAGGTCCTGAGTTCGATCCCTGGAAACCACATACAATGCTAGGTGTGAGACTCACACCCACCAACAATCAATACCACATATCACAGTGCCAGGCGTGGTGGCTCACGCCTGTAATCCCAGCACTCGGGAGGCAGAGACAGGAGGATCGCTGAGTTTGAAGCTTGCCTGGGCTACATAGTGAGCTCAGAGCCAGCCTGAACTACAAAGC
Organism: Thryonomys swinderianus; assembly: GCA_004025085.1. Taxonomy (NCBI): domain Eukaryota; kingdom Metazoa; phylum Chordata; class Mammalia; order Rodentia; family Thryonomyidae; genus Thryonomys; species Thryonomys swinderianus. The sequence goes on from PVIC010028760.1 coordinate 22,071, forward strand.
AAGACCCTGTCTCAAAAAGAAAAAAAAAAAAAGATATAAAAGTAATCATGAACCATATGAACTGGGAAAGTGTCCCTAGAATGCAAGGCTAATATTAACATTTGAAATCACTTAATATAATCTACCAGAGGGAGCCGGAGATTTAGCTCAGTGGTTCTTGCACCTGCCTAGCAAACGCAAGGTCCCTGATTTGATTCCTCAGTAACCACATATCACAATACTGGGTGTGGTGACCACACCCAGTGCCAATCAGTACCACGTACGTACATACCACAAATGCCAGGCTTGGTGGCTCACTTCTGTAATACCAGCATTCTAGAGGCAGAGGCAGGAGAATTGCTGAGTTTGAGGCTTGCCTGGGCTACATAGTGAGCTCAGGGACAGCCTGAACTACAAAGGGATACCCTACCATACTAACAGCTAAGAAAACAACACATTATGTCACGGCAGGAATAGCATCTGAGAGGATTCAAAATCTGCATACTAAAACCCTCAGTTAACTCAGAAAGGAACCCCTGCAATCTAATAAAAAGAACCTACAAAGCAACCTACACATGTATTTTACATAAATATAAACTGAATAAAAGCTGAACAATTCTCAAACATTGGCAACAAAGCAAGCAGGTCCTTTTGCCACTGCTATTCAACTTCACACACTGGAAAAACGCTAGTGTAATAAGGCAAGAAATATAAATTAGAAACACAGGCAAGAAACAACAACATAATAATCTCATATCCATAGGTAACATGATTATATAGAAAACCCTAAAAAAATCAAATTTTAAAACTTATAGAATTAGTGAGTTATGTAAATCATGAGATTAGATAGATAGATAGATAGATAGATAGATAGATAGATAGATAGATAGATAGATAGAAAATATATGTCAAAATATTTTTATAAATAAGAATTGAGAACTGGAACACCTGAAAACCAAACTCATTTCTTTTTTAGTTTTTTTTTTTTTTTTTTGCTTTTTGGAGACAGGGTCTCACTTTGTAGTTC
>PVIC010028761.1:0-23008 GCA_004025085.1 Thryonomys swinderianus
TTGAGGCAATTATTATTTCCGATAAAATCTCCTATCTTTTGTTCTTGACTTCACTCCTAGAGGTTTGTTCTCCCTACTTTCTAAATTTGCCTGCTTCTGCCCGTCACTCTGTTGGGGAAGTTGTAGCTTCACTGACTTGCCCCAGGACGTGTAAGAAGCATGGGATTATCAGGTAGCCATTTAGGACGCATTCATGAGTGAGATGTGGACAGAGAGAGAAATGAGACACCTTAGTTTTTTTGTTTTTAGACAGGGTCTCGCTTTGTAGTTCAGGCTGGCCCTGAGCTCACTATATAGTGCAGACAAGCCTCGAACTCAGCAATCCTCCTGGCTCTGCCTCCCGAGTGCTGGGATTACAGGCGTGAGTCACCACGCCCCGCAAATTTGACCATCTGTAATGGCGGTTTTGGTCCAATGGGTGCGGCCTGACGGCCAACCCTAGCGAAGAGCGGTAAAGCAGGGCGTGGCTAAAAGCGCCTGGGAAAGGAGGCGTTAACAAGATTCCTCCACTTGCGCAGAACAGTTCCCAAAGCCCAGGTGGAGGACTTCTCGCGAGGTCTCCAGCGTGTTTTCCATAATATGGCCTCGTCAGGGAGGCGTGGGAAGTAGGAGAAGCACGGTCCACGCTGAGGTTTTGCCACCGTCTTCTCTTGTATGGTGAGCCGCCCCCAGTCTTTTTCTACTTTTATTTGACCTAAACTCGGTCTGCAGAGCCTCTTTTCCGACATTTAAGAAAACTTTGCTACTGTTTCTGCTCGCTTTAATCAATTCTTTGGCCATGGCAGAAGGAACCCAGAAATCACCTGTAGGAGACCCTAGCTCCCCAAAACCCGGTAATGGTGAAGATCATCTTGATGCTTGTAGGGGTGGCCTAATGTACAGGAGAGAGTTATCTGTTTTCAGGTGAAAGCAGATCATTTGCAAGTCAAAAGGGGCTGCCTGAGCCTATTTGCAAGAGAAGGAGAATCCCCAGACTTAACTGTGTTCTGGAAGAGAAATAACCTGGGTTTATGTCCTGACACTGCAGTCAGATATAAAATTACAACTTTTATCTCTCTCTCTCTTCTTCTTTTTTTTTTTTTTTTTGGAGACATGGTCTCACTTTATAGTTCAGGTTGGCCCTGAGGTCACTATGCAGCCTAGGCAAGCCTCGAACTCAGCAATCCTGCCTCTGCCTCCTGAGTGCTGGGATTATAGGCCGGAGCCACCACGCCCAGCACTGTGGTGCGCGGTACTGATTGCTGGTGGGCCTGAGTTACTACGCCCAGTATTGTTGTCTGTCCCCGGGGATCAAACCAGGTACCTTGCACTTGCTAGGCAGGTGCTGGAACCACTGAACTAAATGTCCAGGCCCTGTAGTTCCTTTTTTTTTATTACTATTTTTTGGGTTTTGAGGCAGTCATCCAGTGTAGTTCAGGCTGGCCTTGAACTCAGTGATCCTCCTGCCTCAGCCTCCTAAGTGCCAGGATTATGGGCCTGCACCACCATAACCAGGTCTTTTCATATATTTGTTTTAGTTTGGTTTTTTTGGGAGGGAGGATCTCCACAAGTTCAAGGCCAATTTGGGCTACATAGTGAGTTCAAGGCCAGCCTGAACTACATAATAAGACCCATCTGAAAAAAAAAAAAAAGTCAGTGCTATAGTCACTTTTAAGAAACAAGGCTTGTCGGATGTGGTGGCTCATGCCTGTAATCCCCGCACTTGGGAGGCAGAGGCAGGAGGATTGCTGAGTTCCAGGTTTGTTTGGGCTACAAAGTGAGCTCAGGGCCAGCCTGAACTAAAAAGCGAGACCCTGTCAAAAAGAAAGAAAGAAAGAAAGGAGGGAGGGAGGGAGGGAAGGAAGGAAGGAGGGAGGGCTTGAGCCAGTGTAGTGCCACAAGCCTATAATCCTAGCACTCAGGAGCCTGAGGCAGGAGGATAGCTGGGAGTCTGACCTTAGGCTGCTTTTTGAACTCAAAAATAACCCTCTTGCCTCAGCCTCTTGAATGCTTGCACCATCTCACCAGGTTTAGCGGGAATTTCTGACAGCCCCCAGCCTCCCCAGGCAGGGAGTTAGCACTTCTATGTTCTTTCTCTTTCTCAGAAACTGCCAGTCCCTGCAGGTGGGTGGTGCTTCCTAGTACAGCTGCTGGCTTCATGACTTCCTTCCAGAGAGCTGATAAATGAAAGGTCACCATGTTTCACCATTAGAATATGTTCAAAGAGAGCATAAAATATTGTGCCCCGTTCGTGAGTCACTAGAAACAGGCAAGAAGCAAAATAGAAACTGCCCAGCCTAACAGGTGGGACTGTTGTCCACAGGACAAAGTACAGAACTGCAGACAACTGTTGCTTTCTGTTTACTCAGAATAGATCTTTCTGTGTGTTTGTTTTCCTGAGACAAGGTCATACTGTGTAGTTCAGATATTGAACAGACTATGTAATCCAGACTGGTCTCAAATTTAGTGATCCTCCTGCTTCAGCCTTCTGAGTGCTGGGATCACAAGTGTGCCCAGGTATGTTACAGAATTTTTCTAAGGTCAGATTGCTCACTTGTGACCAATGATATTGGAATATCAGCAAATCCTATGTTGTATTTAGCTTTATATTTATCAAAATAGCCAAAAGCACAGGATAAACTTCTTTGTATTGAAGGAAGAGGTGACAGTGATTTGATCATTTATTACACATAAACAATGAGTGGGCTCCCAGCACTCAGGAGGCAGAGGTAGGAGGATTACCATAAATTCAAGGTCAATTTGAACTGCAAAGAGAGACCTTGTCTGAAGACACACACAAAAATAAATAAATGAATAAATTCATGAATAGAAATAATCATAAAAAGTAAACATGGGTGTTACACACCCAAATGATGCCCCTTAATTTACTGCCCCTTGGTTTGTGTTCTTAGTTCTACATGACTCTCATGGCCAAAGTTCCAGGATGATACCAGTCAGTCAAATTGGTTGGCTCTTTGCGAGGATGAAGTCCAAAGACCCTTCCATGATTGTGTCTTGGGAAGATGATCAACAGTAGGCTCAGCAGCAGAACCTATCCCGAGCCAGTCCTGTCCGGCACACCCGGAAAGAGTTCGGTCACTTGTGGGATTTGAATTTCCCCTGAGCATGGAGCCACACCCTGAAGCTACAGGAGAGATTTTTTTTTCTCCCAAATGAGATTTTGAGGCAGGAACTACTACCATCATGTGGGGAGCGACCTGAGGGTCGTCACTGTGAGGCCTGGAGATCTGCACTGGGTGCTGCCCTAACTAGCAGTTAGGAGGTCTGCACTATGAACGGTGCTGCCCAGTTCCCAAGAGAACTGCAACCTCATCCTGAACTATGGGATCTGAGTTGCTGCCTTGGGGTGCCAGATCAGTGGCAACAAGAGGTAAACACCTCTGGCTCGGGGTCGCCTTCCCTTACTCCCTCTGTTAGGAATTTGCTGTTCTTTCCTTACTAAGTTTCTTTATAATCTTTGCTAAATTTTCTGACCATGCATTATGGTAAAAGATATTGCTTTAAGGGTTAAATAAAATAGCAAAGAGAAGTAACTGCTTTTTGCGTAGATAATAGGGAGATGTTTTAAAGAATAACAAACACCTAAACCTTGAGAGTCACAGCTGGACTTTAGCATAAGATAAGAGACCTGCTAATTGCCTGGGAAAAAGTTTTAGAAATAGGGAAGGCACATTCTGTAGATGTTTCCCTGGTAGTCAAGTTTATCTCTACGCCACTTGTAAATAAAGTTGTGTTAATTGTTGATTCTTTACTAATTGTAAGGATTCTCACGCGAACCCTCTAGTTAAAAATACTATAAAAAGAGCACTAAAAATAAACTCGGGGCCTGCTCAGCATTGACTGAGAGGTCCTCCCGATCCCATTATTCTGTCTTCTTTCTTTTCTCAGCCGCACCCCTCGACTTCGCAAACCCGCTGTTTTGTCCGGCAGGCTCCGGCACCATCATGGGCTAGAATTAGGTTTTATTGTCACTGTTTTGTTTTTATGGGGAGGAGGGAGGGTCTCCCTGTATAGTTCAGGCTGACCTTGAACTCACTGTGTCGTCCAGGCTGGATCTGAACTCTCAGTGAGTCTCCTGCCTCAGCCTCTGATGTAGGACTACTGCAGTGAACCTCGGTGCCTGGCTCCTGAACAGCTTTCAACAGTCATGTTGGCTCAGCAATTCAGGATGGCTCAGCGAAACTCGCGAGCAGACCAGTCAGGCAGAGGTGGCAAGGAGGGGAGGACAGGGACAGACCTCCAGTTTAAAGGGCCAAAGAAGTTTCAGATTCTGCTTCGGAAGGGCCCCATTCCACACAAGGGGTGGTATTGATACAGGGGAGCAAGTCTAGTTCCCCACTTGTTAGATACCTGAAATGTGAATTTGTGTTCTCTAAAATCGAAGAATGAACTTTAGGAAGGACGGAGGTTAAGAGTAGGAACACTTGGGCCCGAGATTTAGCTCAGTGGTTCCGGTGCCTGCCTCACAAGCACAAGATCCTGAGTTCGAGATCCGGTAACCACATAACAATGCTGGGTGTGGTGGATCACGCCCATCAGCAATAAATACCACATACCACAGTGCTGGGCGTGGTGGCTCGCTCACACCTGTCATCCCGGCACTCGGGAGGCAGAGACAGGAGGATGGCTGAGTTCAAGGCTTGCCTTGGCTACATAGTGAGCTCAGGGTCAGCCTGAACGACAAAGCGAGACCCTGTCTCAAAAAAAAAAAAAAAAAAAAAGAGTAGGAAAACTTTATTGAGAAAGAAAGCTTCTGCCTGAGATAGAAAGAGGATTTGCAAATGGGTGGCCTACCCACCTCACTTTTCAGAAGGCTTTTATGGGGCAAGGCCACTGAGGAGAGGCAGGTTTAAGGTGGAGCAAAATTACAGTGAACCAGTAACGCTGCAGATATAGTCTCTTAGGTGATATTGGTACAATGAGAAATCACAAAATGAACAAAACCACAATCAACCAATAAGATTACAGCAAGTACAGTTGCTTAGGTAATATTGACTAGATGGGGATCCAATGAGAAATCAAGTGTGAAGGGTTTTCAGTCTGGAGACTTTTCCAGGAGAGGTGGGTTAAGGTCGGGCCCTCCACCCTGGAGGGATTTGCAATCACTGTGTTCCTGGGGAAGGGTGCATCAAGATCTTGACCTTCCATCCCTGGAGGAGATTGAGGCCTGTTAGTCACTCCTATCTGGAAGGGGTAGTTTTCTCCTTTATCACCCAAACTTTAGTGAAGTTCTCTTTTCTTGCAAGTTTTTTGAGGGCCAGACCTATCTATCCACCTACTACGTGTCTAACTAGCTTTTCTACTAATAATAATATGAGAGGCTGGTTGATCATTGCCTGAGTCCTGATTTACAAGATGTTCACACCAAGAGCCAAGGGTTGGTGACACACGCCTATAATCCTGGGACTCTGGGAGGCTGAGGCAGGAGTATCACAAATTCGCACCTAGACTGGAAAGCAGATGTGGAAGAACTTGTCTCAAAATATATAAATATATCTTTGGTACTGGGATTGAACCAGTGACCTTGTACTTGTGAGGTAGGCACCAGAAGCTCTGAGCTAAATCCCCAGCCTCAAAATATTCCATTTACATCCTGTGTATTTATTTGTTCATTTATTTATTGGTTAGTTGGTTTGAGACGGAGTCCTGATTTATAGTTCAGACTAGTCCTGAATGTACAGTGTATCCCAGACTGGCCCAAACCTCACTGATCCTCCCACCTCATCCTACGCAGTGCTGGGATTATAGGCGTGAGCTGTCACACCCAGCTGCTCCAGATATAAAAGCAGGCTTAGACCTGGTAGTGGTAGTGTGCACCAGCATCTGGAGGCAGAGGGAGGAAGATCCAGAGATACAGGTTGTTTCTCCCAGTCCCAGTGATATAAAGGAAAAGAACATATTTCCCTCACCCTCTAGATATCAGATAGGCTGAGCTCCTGAGCTCCAGCACTAAGGCTGAATTCTATGGAACAATGGAGGCTAAGAGGAAAATTATCTTGAGAGAGTGAGAGAGCTGCCGAGAGACAGCAGGGACCCAGGGTGGGTCGCCGAGGAGCCCACTTCTCAGAAGTTTCACAGAGCCAAATAAGGGGTGAGTACAAAGCACGGGGCGGGCAGGTCCCCTCTGAGGTCTGTCTGGACCTCGTTGGAGCCGGGAGTCTAATCTCCAGTTTATTGCTTGTCCCCGGGAGGCACCAGGCCTGCTCATGCCTCTCGTCCTGAGCCTGGCGCCTCCAGCCACGGCCCAGCGAGTCCTCGGCCTGGTCCTGAGCCCCGAGCGCCGGGCCTGTCTGAGCGCCTCTCCTGTCCGTCCCTACCCCCACCCCTCTGTGCGTGCAGCCCGGAGCCATGGAGAGCGGCGCGTGGTGGACGGTGGCCGAGCACTTCCGGGCCCCGCTGGTGCTGTACGTGGACGCGGAGCAGGAGGAGCGCGTGTTCGGGCGCGCGGACGGGGAGCTGCGGCGCATCGAGGAGCACAGCCACACGCTGATCCAGCTGGAGGCCTGGGCCAGCGCGCGGGGCCAGACCCGCGTCACCGTGGTGGGGCCTCCGGGGGCGCAGCGCTGGCTGCGGGAGCTGCTGAGCTGTCTGGGCCGCGAGGACGTGAGCAGCCAGGCGCGGGGCCAGGAGATGCTGCGGCGCGTGCGCAGCTGCCCGCTGAGCTGGGCCGAGCTGGAGGCCGCCGGCCAGGGCCAGCCGCAGGCTATTGGCATGTCCCCGGCTGCCTGAGTGTGTGTTGCCTGCAGCTGCCTTGGGCGCTTGTGATCCTTGGCTGTTCTGCCTTCCGGAGCTCACTGTGCCCGTGATCAGGACCTGCGTCCCTGGAGCCAATTGCTCCCCTGCTGGGCACAGACTAGGAAGCATGGACGCCGCGTGGACCCCGGACCTCCCGTGTGGGCGACTCTAGGCCTGGGTCTGCGGGGAGACCCGCTCTGCTAGTTGAGACGCCTGGTGACCCCGGGCGCTGGGTGTGAAGTCCGCCCGGCGCTGTAGAGCAAGCTGGAGGCTGGTGTCAAAGCCCAGTCAGCTCTCTTGGTGTCCTCAGTGCCAGTAGGCTGCAGCCACTTGGCAAAGTTTCCAGTGGACTCGGGATGCCCCTTCCTGGAGTCACATTGCGGTGCGTGATGTCAGCTGCTCTTCTTTCTGCTCCAGAGCCAGGCTGGATATGGGCAGGGCACGGTGCTGGCAGCAGTAAGTCCTGGGCATCAGGGTGGGCAAAGGTCAGGGCAGGGGGCTCTCTAGTGGCCCAAGGATGAATGCGGTGGTGTCACCTGCTCTCTGTTTTGGCCAAAATAAAATGTACAAAAAGGATCTGGGGATTTCATTTAGATGATTGTCAGATATTAGTGTCAGTTGAAACGCCCAGATTTTTTTTTCTTTTTTTTTTGAGGCAGGGTCTCTCTTTGTAGTTCAGGCTGGCCCTGAGCTCACTATGTAGCCCAGGCAAGCCTGGAACTCAGCAATCCTCCTGTCTCTGCCTTCCCAGTGCTGGGATAACAGGTGTGAGCCACCACACCTGGCACTGTGGTATGTGGTATTGATTGGTGGTGGGCGTGAGTCACCATGTCCAGCACTGTATGTGGTTACCGGGGATGGAACTCAGGACCTTGAGCTTGCAAGGCAGGTGCCGGAACCACTGAGCTAACCCTCTGGCCCATCTATTTTTAATTATTAAATTTTTTTTTTTTTGAGACAGGGTCTGATTTTGTAATTCAGGCTGGCTCTGAGCTCACTATGTAGCCCAGGCTAGCCTCGAACTCACAACAATCCTCCTGCCTCTGCCTTCCAAGTGCTGGGATTACAGGTGTGTGAGTCACTATGCCTGGTTTTACTTTTTTTTTTGGTGGTACCAGGGATCAAACTTGGGCCCTTGTGCATTCAAGGTTGATGCGGTACCACTTGAGCTAAATCCCCAGCCCCTATAGCTGGTTTTAAAAAACTAAATTCTTCCTGGCTGTGGTGGTGCTGGCCCAAACTAAACTGTGTAGCCCAGAGGCTGGCCTGAAATTTGCAACAATCTTCAGGTCTCAGCCTTCTAATTGCTGCGACTATAGGTGTGCGCTGCCATATTGGTCTCAAAAAAAAAAACCCATGAAAAATTTCAGTTTGTGTGCCAGAATTATGGCAGTTAACATTACGATTTTTACATAGCTGTGGAGATACATGCCAGTAATCCCGACACTTGGGAGGCTGAGGCAGAAGGACTGTCATGAGTCTAAGCCAGCCTGGGTTACATAGAGGTACTCTCTCTAAAACAAAAACTAAAAAATGGTCCTAAGGCCCATCATTCTCCTATAAATGAACTGTATTCTTTATGGCATAGTGGCATTCCAAGTGATACTGATTTTCTTTATGGACTCTTCTGTCAATGGATGTATAGGCTGCTGCTAAGGTGTAGCGATCATGAATTGTGCGGCTGTGGACATGAATATGGATAATGAATGTTATGTTCACCCCTGAGTTTTCAGGTAATTTGTTGCATAGCCCTGGTGAGGCGACCATGCTGCGCCCTTAGGGACACAGCCAGGACCTGAGGTCAGGACTGTGGACTGCACCACTTGTATCCTCAGCCCTAGCACCCGTTCTGCAAACCCCACAGTCTTCAGTGGGGTCCTGACCAGCACTGTCACTTGTACCTGAGTGACCCTGGCTGTGGTACTTCACAGTCCAAGTCTCCAAACACATCCCTCTGGTGTCCACAGAGCCGGCTACCCCCAGGGCGCTGTGGAAGTCAGGCAGACCTGGGAACTGCTGTGGCATCCTGTGCTGCAGCTCCTGGGGCTGTGCTGAGAGTTTCTCGTCTCCTGTGGCCTCGGGAGGTGAGGACGTGCTGCCTGGCCACCTCCCATCAGTGCACAGGATGAGCCCTCAGACCTGGCCCTGGTCAGGCTCAGTCGCCAGGGTCCCCTTGTGTTGGCGTCGTGCTTTTTGGTGTGAGGACCTGGCGCCTCTGGCTTCTTGCTGTCAGTATATAAAGTGATACACCTATTAAACACTTTTTTTCTGGTGCAGGGCCGGAACCTAAAGGTATCCACTATAGTAGTCAAGTACTGTGCCACTGACCCACATCCCCAGCTGCTGAATTGTCTATGTGTCACGAAAGCTCCTTGTAACTTTGCTCGGTCTGGATCTGGGCTTCACACTCTGTGCCTCCCCCTTCCTGTCATTCCAGACTGTGCACGATAAGTATTTATTGAACAAATACATTATTATTTTGTTTTCTTTTGAGACAGGGTCTCTGTGTAGCTCAGGCTGATCTATGTGGCCCATCGTGGCCTTGAACACGTGATCCTCCGGTCTCAGCCTCTGGAGTGCTGGAATGACAGGCTCTTCCCGCAGCTCAAACTCTTGAGAGTCCGTATAACCCTCTATCCTCTAGGCGTTTGTCTACACCCTACACCTCTGCCTAGTAGACTTTGGGAATGGCTCATTTCCACTGGTTCTTGCTCTGTTGACCTGTGCTTCCTGTGGCCAAGCCTTACCCTACAGCCTATTTCCAGGGTGCTCCCTTTCTGTTTTCTGAGACACAGGTCTTACTATGTAGTTCAGGGTGGCCTTGAACTAACTTTCAGTGATCCTCCTGCCTCAGCCTCCCAGAATTGGGATTATAAATCATGCACTACCATGCGGGCTCAAGTAATCCTGAAGTACCATTTTGTATATGGCATCCTAATAATGTTCACACTTAACGGCTGACACACTTTAGCCTCATGGTCACTTGCTATTTCTCTACGGTAGTAATCCTCTATGGCAGCCTTGGTTTCTTGCCACCTGGCTGCGTAAAGGCTAAGTATCACTTTCTTTTTCCCTGAAATGTTTCTTCGCCACTAAGCTCTCCTGAGCCTGGTTATGAAGCTTTCTGTGGGTTTGTGGTTGAGTCAGAAGGGATGACTCATAGTGGCCAAAGGTAGCCAGCCACGGTTCATTGGCAGGTTGTACTATGACTGGTGTCCTTGGTTCAATTTGGGATTCTTACAGGGTCTTACTTTGTAGTTCAGGCTGGCCCTGAGCTCACTATGTAGCCCAGGCAAGAGGCTGTGAACTCAGCAATCCTCCTGTCTCTGCCTCCGAGTGCTGGGATTATAGGCGTGAGCCACCACACCTGGCACTGTGGTATGTGGTATTGATTGCTGGTTGATTGCTGGTGGGTGTGAGTCACCACGCCCAGCCTTGTATGTGGTCACCAGGGATCAAACTCAGGACCTTGCGCTTGCGAGGCAGGCGCCGGAACCGCTGAGCTAATCTCTGGCCCAGTTTGGGATTCTTTTCAGTAGTGGGGAACCCTGGGGGCCTCCTGTCAAGATGTATCTCTAACACTAATAGAGATGGGATCTCACTAAGTTGCTTAGCTGACCTTGAACCTGAGACCCTTCCGCCTTAGCGGTTGGGATATAGGTGTGTAGCACAGCACCTGGTTTAAGGGGGTTCTTTTTTTATTCTTTTTTCCAGGGGCGGGTGTTGGTATCAGGGATGGAACTCAGGACCTTAGCTTTCCCAGGAGGCACTGTGCCTGCTGAGCTACATCTCTGGCCCCATTCAGGCATTTGTAGCGGTTGAGCCTGAGTTGGTGACCAAGTTCTGCTGTCTGCGCAGAGCTATAGGGGTGGGGGAGGGAGGAGGTGTGATGGCCAAAACTTTAGGGCCACTTGTGATTTAACAGAGGCCAGGAAGCTTTGACCTACCCAGAGGGTGGGGTAACTCAGCAGACTCTGGAGTCACAGGACGGGTCTGGTGTCCCAGCCATGTAGCGCTGGCAGTAGAATCTTTCTCAGGCGCAGTGTGCTCACTGGGTTTGTGACAGGAGTACAGTATTTGTTTCACAAACAGCCAAGTGTTGGGTAATATTATAGCACGTAGGCCAGGCCATATGGTGCTGTCCATATGTCCGGGTTTGCACAGTGTCCTACTTATCTTGGAATGTGGGCTCTCCCTATCTTGTGCCTTCTCCCTCAGCTGGTTGTCTGGCTGTTGCCTTGGTCCAGAGTCCACTGCGTTGCCTGAGTCGTGGCCACAGGACCAGCTTTAGCAGCGGTGCCGGGCGACAGTTAGTTAAGTGGGCTCCTGCAGTGTTCTAGTGACTGTATTTTTTTTGTGTGTGTGGTACCAGGATCAAACTCATGACCTTAGCTTGCAAGGCAGGCACGATGCCATGGAGCTAAATCCCCAGCCTGAGGCTGTTAATAAGAGAAAGCCCCTGCAGCCCGGCCCCCGCCCCTCCCAGGAAGTGAACATGTCCAAGCAGAGCGCAACTGAGAGGGCGGTGTACCTGCCATCCCTGACGCGGACAGCTGAGGCAGGACTGTGGTTTGGAGGCCAGCCCAGGAAACTGTGAGGGCCTGTCTCAAGAGATACATGTGGTAGGGAATAGCTCAGGGGTACACAGCACCCCTGGGTTCAGTGTTACACTGACAAGAACAAACATACTGAAATATGGGCCGGAGGGTTAGCTCAGTGGTTCCGGCGCCTGCCTCGCAAGCACAAGGTCCTGAGTTTGATCCCCAGTAATCACATACAACGCTGGGCGTGGTGGCTCATGCCTGAAATCCAGCACTCGGGAGGCAGAGACAGGAGGATTGCTGAGTTCGAAGCTTGCCTAGGCTATATAGTGAGCTCAGAGCCAGCTTGCACTAGAAAGCGAGACCCCGTCTCAAAAAAAATAAAAAATTATGCTGAAATAAAGATACCCAGCACATCGGCTAAGGGTCCAGTGATGTGTGCTGATGCTATCTAAGAAGCTGTGTAGTTACTAAAAGTTTTCCTCAGGAACTATAGTAGCTTTCACAGCTGTAGAATTCATGTTTAGAATTATTGATCAAGCTGGGCATGGTGGTACAGGGCTGTAATCTCAGCATTTGGAAGGCTGAGGGAGGAGGATTGTGGTGAGTTAGAGGCCAGCCTGGGCTACATAGTGCGACTGTTTCAACCCACCAAGAAACGTAAAAGCAGCTCATCCCCAATAACCCATAGACAGTGGCTTCAATACTGCTTAAATGTATGCCATTCACCAGTGAATTTTGTGATTCAAAAATTACAATGACAAGTCTGGCTAAAGTTAAAAGAATAAAGCTGGACCACAATTTTCCTCTAGTATGTGATAAAAAAAAAGTCATACATCACAAACCGCTATGTGAAACCATATCCTTGCTGAGAGACCATAAAACTTGACAAAGACTTAAGTGGCAGGAAACACTTCTGCCAGGCTCACTGCGTGGCATCCTCGCACCTAACTGTTGCCACAGAGCCCTGTGGTGTGCTACAGGACTCAATGAGCTGCCAACCAGAAGTTGTGTAGGAAAAGCCTGCATTTGAGGCCAGGCACCCTGGGTTCCCCGCTCTGGTGGCCCCCAGGTGGACAGAGTGCGCTACAATGGTGGACAGCCAGTGTGTGTCCATCGCCCACCGCGGACAGCCGTGATAGCTGCTGACTTCCGGACACTCGCTTGGGGCCCCACACTGCACTCAACGCCCAGGAGCACGGCGGGAGGCAGGACGTGCGATCCCGGATGTGTGTCCCCTGTACCCTGGGCTGGAGAAGCCACACAATCAAAATTTCATTTTTTCACCAAAGCACCTAACTCAGAATTGGCCATACACTATGTGTGCACAGTGGGAGACCAAGGGCCAGAAATACCTCAGAGCCACTCATTTATCTCAATGGTGTGTCAAAAAGCAACACAAGGACATCATTTTTTTTTAAGTGTTGTACTTTTATTAAAAACAAGCAACATCTTCAACATACCAAATGTTGCGATTCACATTCCTGTCTGTAGGCAACAACCACAACACAGAGCTGACACAATGAAAACAGGTGAACAGCACAGCCGGGAGGGGGTGTGAACTTGCTGTTCCAGTGGAGGCGCCACCCGCGGACCCCGCAGCTGACTGCCCAGGACTCTGCAAGGCTGTGCTCTGTCCTCTGGGCCTGGGAGCCGGTCAGACGGAAGGACTGAGGGCCGGGCCCAGACCCGCGAGACTCCTCCTCAGCTGCAATGCAGCCTCTGTGCTCTGGGCCTGCGCTCAGCCTGCCCGCCCCTCAGGACATCCTCTGGCCTGGACAGCGCCTCTCCAGCAGTCCCTTGCCAACATCCACCAGTCACCCAAAAGAACACGAGAATTTCCTGGACGGCAGCCCTTTTCCTGTTTGGTGCTTCTACCTTCCAGAGGGAGGCGGCCACGGCACCCTCAAGGGGGCTACTGTTCTGGAGGGCAGAGCTTCAGGTGCAGCTTGTAGCCTTGCAGACTTGGCAGAGGAAGACTTTCCAAAGCTCTTTCCCAAGGCCTGGAATGTAATTTTTGGAGACCTGCAGGCCTTACCTGCTGACTGTAAGACTGGACTAAATATGTATTTACATGAGTATCACCTGAATACAGATCACTTCCATACCACACTCACAGACAGGCGCAGCTGCTGAGCTTGATGCTTTATATGAGATAAACTGCCTTAAAAACTGTGAGCTGGCTCAGTGGCCTCATTCCAGCAGCATGGACCCCTCAGAGCAACCTTTCAACAGCGAGCATGAGCTATGTGAGAACCTTTTTTTTTTTGAGACAGGGTCTCGCTTTGTAGTTCAGGCTGGCCCTGAGCTCACTATGGAGCCCAGACAAGCCTGGAACTCAGCAATCCTCCTGCTTCTGCCTCCCGCAGGGCTGGGATGACAGGTGTGAGCCACCACGCCCAGCATCTGTGGTGTGTGGTACGACTGCCTGGTGGGCTGAGTCACCATGCCTGGTATTGTTGTATGTGGTTACCAGGGGTTGAACCAGGGACCTTGCGCTTGCTAGGCAGGCACTGGAACCTCTGAGCTAAATCTCTAGCCCATGTGTGAAAACCTTAAATCAGTAGGAATCAAGTAGGTGACTACAGTCATGAAAGCAGCCGCTCCCAAACCCATTAAAAAATAGTACAATCTGCCGGGCGTGGTGGCTCACGCCTGTAATCCCAGCACTCGGGAGGCAGAGGCAGGAGGATTGCTGAGTTTGAGGTTTGCCTGGGCTACATAGTAAGCTCAGGGCCAGCCTGAACGACAAAAGCAAGACCCTGTCTCAAAAAAAAAAAAAAAAAAATAGTACAATCAACTAGGTGAGGTGGCGCATGCTTATAGTCCCAGCATTTGGGAGGCTGAGGCAGGCGCGTCACTTTGAGCCTGGGCTACATAGTAAGTTCAAGGCTAATCTGAAGTACATCGTGAGACTCTGGCTCACAAACAAACAAAAAATAAATAACTATCATTTCTAAATAGTGGAAGTGTTTTAGCTGCTGAAGTCTTGCTTGGACCTGGCATACAGAGGCCTGTGGGGCCTGAAGGAGGCAAAAAGGTGGGAGCCTCCCAGGCTCATGGCCCCCCGGGTTTCCTCTTCTAGCCTCAAAACAACACCTCACCATTATCAGACCAAAGACTCCAGCTCCATGTATAAACCGTGGCTACCCGTTTTCACATAACAGCAAGTACATCAGTTTGGACAGGATGCAAACTTGTTTTTCAGAGTTTCCACAGCAGAGTGAAGGAAAATCTATCTTAACATCCAGTTAATTTTTCTACACAGGCCACACCAATACCTTTCAGGTTCCCGTTTCAGTGTGCTCTAGCATCATCTGGGTATCTGTTAATAACAACTGAAATTCTGGCCTGGGGATCTGAGCCGCTCAAGTAGGTGGCACTGAGAAGAGATACTAGGCCAGGAGGGCCAAGGCCCAGCCCATGGCTGGAGCAGATCAAGACTCAAAACCAGCGCAGTCCTGCAGGCCCAGCTCCTAACACATGGGCCAGGCCCACACTGCCTGAGCGCACAGCAGGGAGAGTTCATCAGCGACGCTCACACTGGAGCCCCGAGCTCCAGCCTGCGACCGGGAGCCAGGCAGGCCTCCCGCCCAGAAGCTCTGTTCTCTCTGGAGATCAGGAACCAACTGCACATGCCCCAGTTCTGGGGAGGCAGCAGCCACCCCTGGAGCAAAGAGCTGTCCCCAGTCCCTTGCGCTCCAGAGAGAAATTCTGGATGACCTCAAAGTGCAACGAGTGGCCCTGCAGCCCCTCCCTGAGAAGTTCCAGACCCTCCCCGTCCCAGCTGTTTTTCTTTTGGTGGGGGTAAGCCAGCCCTGACTCTGCTCTGCTTCCCAGATGGAAACCAGCATCTTCCCAGGAGATCATCAGCTGATACGCGCAGAGCCCAGGAGCTGGGATCAAGCTGGTTCCCTCCCTCTCTTCAGCCAGGGTGTCCTCTCTGTCCTGCTTCTGGCCCCTGTTCAATTTTATTTGCAGCAGTGCCAAATTAAAGTACCTTTCATGTTAAAAAGAAGAACCCAAAAATCCAAAATAGCTAGCTGCCATTTTCAGAGACACTGACTCAGTAAGTCGAGGGCTGGGCTCTGCACCTGCCTGCCAGGTTTTTTTTTGGGGACAGGGTCCACTAATTAACCCAGGCTGGCCTTGAACTCCAGGCAAGCTTCCTTAGGGCTGGGATGGGCCGCAGGCCTGGCCACCGCCTGGTTCTCATTTGTGCAGGGCGTGGGGGGGTCCCGTGGGAAACAGGACATGGGTGCCACGGCAGGATCTGAGGAAGGCAGAGGCACACATCTTAAAAGCAAAACTATACATCTTCTGTCTTGTTGCTGAGAGTTTACCTTCATTTGAAGTGGGGGGAAGAGTAACAAAACTTTAAAAAAGTTTCTAGGTTAAAAAAGTAAACAACATTCCACTGTCCTAAACTTGATAAAATTTAAAAAGCTGGTTCTTGGTTCAGTATTATCATTTTGAAGGAAAGCTGCACAAATCGTCACCGATTCTATTGACTTTTCTATACTCAAATTGTATAATCAGGTCCACATTAACCTGTAAGTGACCATAACTGTTAAGGTTTTCTAGCTAGTGCAATTAAAAAGTCCTATAACAAACATTAGCTACAGTTTTGTTTCATATTACAAATGCAAATTATTTTTCTTTTGACATGCTGGTAATATTTGTTTTTACAGTGCGAAAAAGACCGCAATTTCTGAGTTACTGTATATTTTACAACACTAAGCAAATGTAATTCAAAAAGCAAATACATTTTTTGACATACCCTAAAAAAATAAAGACAAATAATTTTCACTATAAAATTTTTATAAACAATAGCCACATTAAAAGTTCACAGCTAGTAAGTAGTTGCAGAAAAGCTAAAACACTTATATTGTGTTTTTTTTTTTTTTTGAGACAGGGTCTCGCTTTGTAGTTCAGGCTGGCCCTGAGCTCACTCTGCAGCCCAGGCAAGCCCCGAACTCAGCAATCCTCCTGTCTCTGCCTCCCGAGTGCTGGGATTACAGGCGTGAGCCACCACGCCTGGCTATATTGTGTTGTTTTAACAGGCAATTTGTACTCTAACACACAAACCCATGTTTCTTCTCCTAAATATAACAGAGCACTGAAAATCATCACTCAATTAACTTCCAGGTTTTCATTATTTAAGCCACTAACTTGATAGGAATTAGGAAATACAAGGGCAGAAAAAAGTGAGAGAAATGTGCCAACAGATAAGGAAATAAGATTTACTTCTTATATTCTTTCCTGAGAATGTAGAAGTTACTGAATACCAAGACAATTTTAAAAGGGAAAATCTTACAATCAATTATTTTGTAATGTCTAGAATCCCTGGTAATGTAATGATTACCCTAATTACTCGTGAACATGAAGTCTTACAAATTGTATTCATTTAAAGAAGGCACATGCCTATCTCTCTCTCTCTCTCAGAAATGCTGGGTAACTAGTACCTAAAGAGGTATGCTAATTTTGCTAAAAGAAGATAATACCACATTTTATGATACTGAATTCTGAGATACCATTCGTACAGAAAAATTAAGTCTGAATGAGTAAGGCAGCAGAAAAATGTCATGCAGGGCCAGTAGGAAAAGAAAACACCTTACCAGGTTATAACTGAAAAGTCAATTTGTTTAAATAAATGAAAGCACTGTACATTCGCCTGTTCTAAATCCAGTGTAACACTGTGGTTGGAGTAGTTTTAGTCTTTTAAAAACTTACTAAGTTTTTGGTTGCTTTCTATTTTTTTTACTGTAATAATTTTTATTTATTTGTTTTAAAGTTTTTTGGTTGTTTCAACTCTTATTTCCCAAATTAGCTCTTTACTTTGTTTCTACTACAATGAGCATTACCAGTTATAGGTATACTACAAACTACAGCAAAGTGAACATAGCACTGTATTTATGAAATGTGATATCTGTAACTATTTTAATTATGAATTAAAGGATAAATTTCATTATACTCAAAAACATGATCAACCTGTAAAGGAAAACTGACAAAACTCTACCAGTTTTTTGTTTTTGTTTTTTTTCCCTGAGACAGAACTTCACTATGTAGTTCAGGCTAGCCTTGAACTCATTGTGTAGCTCATGCTGGCCTTGAATGTGCAGCGATCTTCCTGCCTCAGCCTCCTTGGTGCTGGGATTACAGGCATGCGGCACCATGCCTGGGTTTTCCTACCACTTCTGGGAGTGGGTTACCTATTGTGAAATGTGAATGAGTAAGCTGAAAACAAACTTGGGAACAAAATCTTTCAAATCCTAGAATTTAGTATCACCTGCAGAGATCTGCAAGGGGTTAATTTAGCAAGATAAAAGTATCCTATATGATGTGCTAAGTTGTTCTTTCAAAACATGGCCTGGGCCTGAGGTGACTCAGGTTGAAGTTTGGCAATTTGTGAGTGACAGCATCATTAACGGGAAGCTAGTGGTATTTTTGGGGTTACATTCTCATCTTCCAGAGATTACAGTAATTCTATGAAAGACCACCAAACTCACAAGCCATCTGTCAGAAAAACTCCAGGTTGAGAGCAGGGTGGGCCAGCGGCAAGGCCCAGGGCTGCTGGCTGACAACAGCAGAAGAGTGCTCTCTAGTGGGAGGCCTCGGAACCACCCTTCAAGAAGTAAGTTGGCAACCAAGGGACGAGCAGCTTTTGGTTATCCAAAAGTAGTAGGTGCTCAGTGCTTTTCATGCCCCTCCTAAACACTGACAAGTGAGAACATCTTGGTAGTATACCTGTCAGGGGAAATAAGTTAGGACTGAATTATCCGACTGGGAGGAGCTGTTGCACAATGTGTGCGAGCAGTTTAACTTACTAAAAAAGCTAATACAATGCCAGTGTAAACACTAAACATAAGTCGATACCACAATAAATAATAAATAAGTTAAAAATATATCTCTCTCTTACTTTAAAATAAATATGATATAAACATTTTAGCAGAGGCTTCTGTCCACTTACCTTCCCTAAGGGAACATTTTGTCAAGTACTTCAGATATAAAAGACTACTGTATTCCAATATACGACAAAGTACTACTGAACCTTGAAAACATGACTTAGTCTGGACTTTTTTTTAAAGCAATTCATCTGACTGCTAAGTTTCCTTTAAGTGTGTGTGTGTGTGTTTTCTTTCTTGAGTTGTAGACTCTTTTAATCAACAGAGAATTTGGTCAACTGTCCAGTTTGGAACCCATAACTTTCAGTCCAAAGTGCTCTACTTTTTTTTTTTTTTTTTTTTTTTTAGAATAGCTCACCTATCTACCTATCTGGTTTTCTTCTGATATTAAAAAAAAAAAGATTCTGGAACTGGAGTTGTAGCTCAGCGATACAGCACTTGCCTAAACTCTGTGAAGATCTGTGTTTAATCCCCAACACTATAAAAAGAAAACTGGAGGTCTTAACATTTTAAATTTTGAGAAAAAAATTTTTCTTTTAAGTTTTGTTTTCCTTTTCCATTCTTCCTACAGTTTTCTGGAAATCAATCTGCAGGGACCCACTTGTTTGGGACACAGGGACTCTTCAGAGGCATGCCGCCATAGACACCCAGGGTGAACATGCTGGTGTGATGTAAGCTGTTCCCTTTCCAAACAAGCAAACTGGTTTTTAAGGTGGGGTGGTGCTACTCTATTAAGAATTAAGATGGAAATGATCTTTCCACCCAGTGTGTGTTGTTCAAGATAAGGAATGAGACAGTGCATACTTCAGGAAGAGTCCCACTTTCAACAGGGCAGTGAAAAAATTTCACCTTCGTGCTTTCTGTGACATTTTCAAAGTTAGTAATAGATGATCAAGTATCTTGCTGAAAAAAGCTGCAGTTTTCTAAGAACTGGGTTGGACTGTTTGGGAAATGCTACTTACATAAACGTGCACCCGTTTTACTCAGAGTGAAATGAAGAAATGAATCCCTCCTTCAGGGTGCTCACTATCTTCGCTGTGCGGCTGATGTGCTAAGTGTGCGTGTCTTCATCTGTGTATTCAGCTTCCTTTGCATCCTCTTGGTCCGAAGCGCTGGAGATGTCATCATCCGTTTGTTCTCCAGAGAAATAAAGCATCGCAGCATGTGTCTTGTGAGTTATGGTGACAGTGCAGGGCCCTTGGGCCCACGGCTCCCCGTCCACCTGCATCGGCATCATGGAGCACTTCAAGATCAACTGGTGGCAGGAAACAAATAAATAGAAAAATGTCAGCCCCACAAAGTTCAGAAGTGTCCTTGCTGATGTCTTTGCTGTGAGTACTTAATCCTGCTGTGTTTTATTTACTAATTTCTTTTAAAACAAGGTCTTTCCGGGGTGCCCTTGAATTCACTATGGAGCCCAGAATGGCCTCAAACTTGAACTCCTCACAATTCTCCTGCTTCAGCCTCCCAAGTGCTGAGGTTACAGGTGTGTGCCACCACATCCACTGCACATTTTGTTCTTGGGAACCAATCTGAATGTATCTTAATTTATGGGTCACTTAGGGATTCTTTTTCAGTGGATACTTTGTTGCTTCAACTTCATCCTGCACCTTGTCTCCTATTTCCTCCCCACCCACACAAGGCCCTGGTACAGGTAACTCACAGCAAGGGCCAATCCATTGCTGCGAGAAAGCGGATGGGCCTGGCAACACCGCCTGCCAGGCACTGTCACCTACCCGCACTGTGTGGGCTTGTCCTATGCGGAAGGGGTTTGCCAGTTTCACTTGAATCTGAGCGCAGTGGAAAGACCCGTACACGCCGACCACTTCGAGCAGACCGTCGTCATGCCTGATGGAGGACGGGTTATGTGAGGCGACAAGGTCAAATCAGCTGCTTACAGCAGTCTCTTTTTCTTTTTTTCAGTACCGGGGACTGAACCCAGGACCACTGCACAGAGCCACACACCCAGCCCTCTTTAAATTTTTAATTTGAGACTGGGTGGGACGTGTACTTGCAATCCTGCCTCAGCTTCCCAGAGTGTGGGCTCACAGGCAACTGGCACCAGGCTCTGCTGAGGGCAGCTGCTTTTTAACACAGGCAGGCATCAGTTTATTAAGTGTTAATACTGACTAAGTATACAGAAGAGAAAATCTGATCGAGAAATGTGAAAGTTACGAAGAACAGCAGGGCGCATTAAAGAAAGCAGTGTACGTGCCTGGCAAGAGGGTAGGTCTCGTCTCCCATCCCTTCCCAGAGTCTGCAGCCACCGCCCCAGTAGCCGATGTTGAGGACGATGATACCTTCCAAATTAGGCAGTTCCACTCGCTCGCCATCCAGTTCTAGCTTTAAAGAGATACAGGCCATCCGTTACTACGGGGTGCACTTTTTGCATACATGTCTACAGTGGACTCAAACTACTCCTGTGGAGACTGCTCCTGACTCCCATGCAGGCTACGGGGTCTCCCCCACCCTTTCACTGGGATCTCACCGCCGTCCTCTCTGCTGAGCTCTCATCTGCCCAGGAAGGATCTATGATAAAGTCATGTGGCATAAAGGCGTTCTCACGGAGAGCTCGCTGCTCCTCCCGTGCGGGGAGTGCGGGGGCTCCCAGTGAAGCGCCGCCGACAGCCTTCTCCTTGGCTGAGGTGCATCAGGCCCCTCCTGCCGTCCTCACATGACTCCCTCTCAGCTCCTCCCTTCTTACAGTCTCGGGTTTCTCTAATAATGTCTCTGTTGCTATTTATCATTTTATAAATTCTTTCTAGCAACATATACAAGACTGCCACTCCACAGCATTGGGCTACTGCAGCAAGAAGCAGTAATTAATATTCTACTTTTACTACTTATATTTTCATTTTGTTTTAACATTTCAGGGAGATACCTCACAAAAGTAAAATGAATTAAACTTTAAACTTTTGAGAGTTCATGACAAATCGGCATTGTCTTACAACTACGTTTTCCATCATCCAGCACCCATCAGTTAACCAGTTCTGGAGTTAGATAAACCTGGCTCCAACCCTGACTACCCAGGCTTGTGGGAACCAACTGTGAATATGGGCAAATTACTGATTTCACACAGTTCTTTGTTTTTTTTGTAGTTCAGACTGGCCCTGAATTCACTATGTAGCCCAGGCTAGCCTTGAACCACTGACAATCCTCCTGCCTCCTGAGTGCTAGGACTATAGGCGTGAGCCACCATGCCCAGCACTGTGGTACTAGAGGTTGAATTTGGGACCTTGCACTTGCCAGGCAGACGCCAGAACCACTGAGCTAAATCCCCAGCCCAACACATACTTTTCTGTGTAATAAGAATATAAATAATACTTGTCTTATAGGGTTGTGGCAAGAATTTAGGGATAATGTGTATAAAACACTTAGCAAAGAGCCTGGCATGCAAGTAAATGCTGCATTTATGTCAGCAAAATATGTTAATAGAAACTGTAGTATCATTCTTAAAGATCTTAATTTCAAAATTATGTAAAACTTCAGAGAAAGTGTTAGTAGCTTACCTCAACTTTTTTATTCAAATCTTTACATTCTTGTACTAAACAATCTTTGGTTCCATAGAACAAATAAACAGCCTATGAAAAATGCCAAAAATCAGATATTAAAACAATCCTATAAATTTTGTAAACAATAAGGAAAATGTAAACATAGTGAACATTTAGTAATCACTCTTGAATATAAAAAGGTCACCAGAAGTACCAAAGTGTTAATTACTGGGTGTATAAATAGCGGTACGCATTTCTTTCATAAATATATTAATAGACATGAACTATTTCAAAATTTAAAATATTTGTAAAACAGAACCAGCAATACAACTATTTGATATTTATTTTTCACATGCTGTTGTTCAACCAACAAAAGTCGTTTAAAGACTTCCCAAACAAGACTGGCACTAAAGGCCCGGCTGTGCAGCATGCAGAGTGGAGCCTCGCCGAGTGCCGCAGTGCGCGGGCTGAGCCCCTCTCACCTCCTCTCCTTGGGGACTTTTCTGAGCCAATGACTGTATTTCTTCATTAATGGTTTAACCAAAAGCTTATTTTGCCTAAAAGTTCTTTGCAGTTTTAGTTGTCATTTAAGGCAACCTTATTTTATTTAGTTTCTATCTAAGCAAAATGTGTTACAAAAATTCTAACTTTTGACTTGAAACAAACCTGTTAGTAAAATACATTTAAGAACATAACAATCCTATAGAAAACATGGCAGTTGTGTTTCCATAAGTTAGTTCAATCCAAATTTAAGAGTAATAAATATAATTGAACTATTGATTTTTACTGTACCTTCAGTGATAAGCAGGAAATGTTATTTTATCCAACACACCTTATTAAGAATTCTGCTAGAAAACAGAGATGGTGCCTTCTCGCGATGAGCATGAAAATTGAGAGCCATGAGTGCATCCGGTCCAACAGAAAAATAGTTGTTCATTGTGAATTCCTAGGGGAAAGAATGAGGGCGAGTAAGGGACACTGTCTCTGCCCACACTGTGTCCTACTGAAATGTGAGAATCTCAGTCTTGGGTCTTTCTGAAAACTGGATACTCTTTTTATTTTTTTTTCTTCCTAAAGAACAATGGAAGTGGGAAAATTTATTGGGGAACGGGAATGGGGAATGATTGCTCCTGGGAGACAGGAGGGGTCTGTCTTGAATGGGTTGCCCATTTCTGTATTTATTTCCACACACAGCTATTCCATACGGTCTGATGAAGTTATGAGGTACAGGGCTTCCTTCTGGGCTGACCACCTCAGACGGGAGCCTACTCTGGCCTTATTTAATATACTGCTGCATTGGGCCGGAGGGTTAGCTCAGTGGTTCCGGTGCCTGCCT
>PVIC010028762.1:0-23008 GCA_004025085.1 Thryonomys swinderianus
AAAAACTCAGATTGATTAGCACGTAAATAATGACTTGTATTTTAACTAGTGAATGCATATGTTTTTCCTGTTGTGTTATTACCTGTGTTTTACTGATTTTTTAATGACTTAAGTTACACTGCCTGTAGTATTCAAATGTACACTGAAGTGTTCAGATTTTATTCTTTTGAGGCTATTTACTTTAAAATAATCATACTCTCCCATAGAACCACATGAGGGACTCGTCATTGTGTATTTCAGAATCCAAACCTAAGATTGATAACTATACACAGGCCTCAGAGATAGGTTGAATGTCCTGAAAATTATGATGGACCTTGTCTTAGTTATTTTGTCTCGTTCCTGAGACAAAATATCCCAACACCCAAAGTTAAAGGGAGGAAGGTTTATTTCTGCTCACAGTTTGTAGAGGTTTCAGTCCATAATTGGCTGGCTCTAAGAGAGGATGGCATGGCAGTGGGCATCACAGAGGAGAAACAGTTTGTGGCAGAACAGGGCAGGCAGAAATACCAGCTTCTTTCAGTCCCTTTATATTTTAACTAACCTACCCACCCTTAGGGTGGATAGCATTGGACCCGGAACTGTGCCAAATGAGCCAGCGAACTAATTTAGTAAGCATTCACCCTTAATCTCAGCATCCCACACCCTCGATCCAGCCACATTAGGGAAAGCCCAGCTATGACTGCGTGAGACTAAAGAGGGACACTTAGACACAAGCTGTAGCAAACCTCCTTTTTTTTTTTTTTTTCCAGTATCGAACTCAGGTCCTTGTGCTTCCAAGGTAGGCACAGTACCACTTGAACTAAATCCCCAGGCCCCAGACCTCTATTTTGATGGTGCAGGGCACACCTTCTCACGTTTACAGGCTGTTCATCCTTGGACCTATTTTAATAGATACTTTTCTTTAAAATGCTAATTTAGGTCAGTTATTTTTTCAGAAGACCCTACATAATAAACCCTTCTCAGTCTCTTAAATATCAGCAAAAGCTGACCTCACAAGTTTCCTGGGGTTCCACTTCTGTCACATCCTCCCTCTCTCAAATTGGGAAACAACCTGTTTCCTGCTTCTGGTAACTTTGTCTGCTCTCCTTTCCATCTTCAGCCTCATTCTCTCCAAATGTCCCTTCTGTCCAGTCTTGAAAGCATGCTCAATATAGCTTATTTTAATCTTGTTTTTCCTTAAGTTCACCACCACTATTTCTTTTCACTATTAACAAGGATTATTATTAGTTTGTCCCCCTCCTTCAACATCTCAGCCACACTCGATAAGAAATGTGTCTCAACATTGAGTTTTTTCCTTGCTGTTAATTATTTTAATGTATTTTAGAATGGCTTCTCCTGTCCAACGAAGCCATTTTTGCTGACATCGTCAATGGTTTTTAAAGCTGGATGAAATCACAGGCCCTTGTGGCATGTGACGAGATGGTGAAAGTATGTGTGAAATATGCTGTGCTGAAATTAGTCAAGGCCTTGATGTTGTCACAGAAGGGCTTCATGTGTCAAGCATAAATATGTGTAAGATTGCTAATTGCTTTTACACCTTCTGGATATTTTATTCATGGGTGGAGAGTTGTGAATTTCTGAGTCTGTTTTTAATGCTTCTCAGTGGCCTAGATTTATATTCTCTTAAGTAGGATAATAAACAAAGGGTTTGTGGTATTGTCCTCTTAAGTGTTTTCTAATAGGGTTTGGCTCACATTATAAAGTGTTCACCTAAAGGCTTCTGATTCCTGAGAATCTTTTTTTTCTTTTTGAGACAGGGTCTCACTTTGTAGTTCAGGCTGGCTCTGAGCTCACTATGTAGCCTAGGCAAGCCTCGAACTCAGCAATCCTCCTGTCTCTGCCTCCCGAATGCTGGGATTACAGGCATGAGCCACCACTCCCGGCACAGTGGTATGCGGTATTGATTGTTGGTGGGCATGACTCTCCACACCCAGCATTGTATGTGGTTACTGGGGATTGAACTCAGGACCTTGCGCTTGCAAGGCAGGCACCAGAACCACTGAGCTAACCCTCCAGCCCCCTGAGAATCTTTTGATTACCTTGAATGTGAACTGCTTTGAAAGGCCATGCTAGGCCACATGGCATATGTACAAGAAAACTTGTCATGATTTGACTTCTGTTGCTGTGTATTAAAATGAATTTCTTTCTGATTTCTTACAGAATGAAGTAATTGGGAAACTTCAGTTGAGGATAACAGAAGGCATTGTATTATATTTTGCCAAATTAAAGCCTTATTTATGTTTTCACCCTTTCTACTTTGTCAGAAACACTGAACAGAGTTTTGTCTTTTCTAATCCTTGTTAGACTACTGATTTAAAGAGAAAAATTTAAAAAGCCAACTCTGTAGACACCTTCAGAGTTTAGTTTTATAATAAAAACTGTTTGAATAATTAGACCTTTACATTCCTAAAGATGAAATAAATGTGTAATCTTTTACCTTATTTTGCTCTATTCAGTTGTTCAGAAGATCAAAGTGGTAAATACAATGTAAAATTTAACATTTTAATACTGATGTTGTACACTGTTCTACCTAACACTTTGGGGGTGTAATTGCCTCTAACTTCAATTCAAGACACTTTTGTTGCTAATGTAATCAGTTTTTGTAATGGCAATCAGCAAATAAAGGGACACTTATTCACACGAGTTAGTCTAATTCTCACTGCTTCATCAGAGTTCATTGGCCCTACAGGTGAACATAATCTGGAACACAGTTAATTGTAACCACCAAACAAGGTAAAGTCTCATTGTATCACATAGGAACCTTTCCATTTGGAGCTTTGAGTCTTCTCTGCTGCTGTGCTGTATAAACTGGCCAGTGTGATGTGGGTTACAGGAAGGATGGAGCAAAAATTAGAGTTTCAGACTTAACACCCCACTCCTAGTGGAGGAACTCTTATTTTAACTATTACTACTGATTTTAAAGTAATGATAATAATTAAGTTTAGTTCCCTTAGCTGACATTGTATTACAGAGTTTACATGTGTTGTCTTTGTAATACATATCTGCTTTTGTTTACATATTTACCATCTTGACATCTACTTAAATGTTTTCTTTTTTAAAAATTGATTTTATTGGTACATTTTATATGTACATTATGATAATGTACATATAAATAATCATATTCAACATATCATATTCGATAATCAATAATCATATTCAACATTAATGGTTTATACCCATCCATGGCACATCTTGATTCTCATTTTTCCCATTCCTCTGCCTTCACTACAACGCTCCATCCCCTGTACATATAAGCTTTTTTTCCTTTTTTAAACCATCAAATTTATTCTTTCCTTACTACCCCACCCTTCCTTTTCCCTTTGAACATTTTCTTCCTATTTCACAATACCTATCATACATTTTAGAACTCATTTACATCTTCAGTTTCTCATACCAGAGAAATGATACAGTGTTTACACATCTGTGTATTTATTTCACTTATGAGAATGACCTCAAGGTACATCCATTTAAGCATAAATGACTCAAATTCATCATTCGTTACGGCAGAGTAATAGTCAATTTTATTTAATTTTTTTTTCTTTATCCGATCTCCTGTTAATGGGCATTTGGGCTCTTTCAAGATTTAGCTATCACAAACTGAGCTGTATAAACATGGGTGCACAGATTTCACTGTGATATTAAAATACTACTTATGACTATGCAATGTCCCCTCTGCACTTCCTCTTCTGGTTTATTTTTATCTGCATATTTACTTTTCTAATAGATAACTTTATGTTTTCTAATAGATAACATTATTCCTCCCCATCCTGCAACCAATGAGTAAGCTCCATGAGACCAGAATCAGCTTTTCAGTTTTTTGCTGTATCTCTGTTCTGGAGAAAGTGTTGGTACTTATTTGTGCCCAAATATTTATTAAATGAATAAATATATACATATGTATGTACATACATGCATAAATGAGTGAAGTTCATTTTAGGCTTGAGGATTAAGTCAAGTGGTGACCCATACCCTTTTTTTCTTTACAATACACACACCAAATTGTTTTTCTAATGTGTCTGGAGAAACTGAAGAAACTGCTTGCAGCCAGTAGTGACTGCCTTGAGGATTCAAGGTTTCCTTGGCCCTAAGTGGCAGAAGCCCCTGGGAAACTAACTGATTTGCAGGCCTGATAATATCATCAGCCTCCTTCTTTCCTTTGCAACTGGTTCTGCAAGTATTCTTGTCTACTGCCTGAAACACAGATCCTGCCATGCATCATACAGCCTCTTGCTCCTCAGAATTTTGTGATTGTGTTATCTTCAATCTCTCTGTTATGTTTGAATTTTTAAAAAATATTTTCTGGGGACTCTTGAGTTGCGACCTAACCTCATACTAGTTTGTGTCTCTCCCTCAGTATATTATCCACACTCTCATAAGTTTATATCACTACCTAGTCTAGGGAATGGCTATAATTTTTAATGATTTTTGCATAAATGTATGTTAAAATATTTGTCATTGTGATATTAAAATACTACTGCCACCAGCAGTATTTTGGATCTGTTTGACCTGCATCTTTACTCCATAGTTGCTTAGGAAAAGCTCGTCTGACTCCCGTAGCATGATTGAGGAAGTGTGCAAAGGAGCTTTTTGCTCTCGTCTGCTTCCCACTAAATTAGAGGTTCCTACTGCTGTATTGCATCGAATGAAGAAACCTCACCTCCTTTTGAATCCATCCCCAAGTGTCCATCACCACAATTGGCTTACAAGAGGTGTCACTGGACCATACTGGTGATACCTCCAAAGAGACTAGAGAGATGTAGAGGGGAACATGAGATGCTGAATCCTTTAGTTGGGTGTGGCAAAACTAGTCACTTTACAGAACAGTGGGCCTGTGTAAGGAAGACACCTAGGCTGCGCCTGTCTACCAAGTGTTCTACTCCAACAAGAGCTTGTGTAGTGTACAGATGTGGGGAGTTCCTGTGCTGCCCAGAAGGTAGAATCAAGTGTCTCCACATGTCTTGCATCCTGGGACAGACTACATGTGGATATTGCCATATGTAAGGTCATATGTCAGAGAAGTAGTGATCACAGAGGGTTATACTGTCACTTGTAAAAAAGTCGAGGAATGATTGTTCTTGACCCTATTCATCATCTGGGTCTCCAGAGAAAGTAGGACAGTGGGAAAGTTAGAGAACAGGTAATTACTTGAAGCTACCAATAAGGCCAGTATCTTCATATAAACTGAGTTTAGGTAGGAAATGGGTTGTTACACTGGGCTGTCCTGGACTTGTATTTATATAGAAAGAAAAGGACAGCTAGGGATCTGCTCAGGATGAGAGATGACATGGGCTCTGCAGAGCAAAATTGAAGACTGTTTAGGAGAGACCATATTCAGGCTGTTCTGTAGTTTGGTAGATTTTCCTCATTTCATTCAATTGTTTGTCTAATATACTTTTGTAGAAAATTAGATGTTTAATATTCATTGGCAGAATTATAAGCAGCTGGCATCACTTTTATGGATTGTCATATCAAACTTTGCTCCTTGGGATCTTACTGTGCTGTGCCAGGCTGACCTTGTGTTCATTGTTCTAACCATGGTGCATAGCTCTCAGTGGTCCAACCTTCAGACAGAGAGGAGTTCAGCCCATGCCCTGGAAGTTGGAGGTACATTTACCACACTAGCAGTCTGACTGGGGCTTTTCCACAAAGCAATCACAGGGTGTGAATAGGGTTTTCATAGTTTGAGGGCAAGGAGGGGTGAGAATACAGTGTGGAGACACTTAACTGTTCATTGGTTGAAGTAGATACATTCAGCTTATATAATTGGATAGAAAGATACATTAGGATTCACCTTATTTATGGTGGAAAGCTGGAGTCATAGAAGCTCTACTAAGAACAAAGGACAATAGAGGAATATATGCCTAGGCAGTTCTGTGTGGACCTTGGCTGTTTTGGGTACAGGAGGGGTGAGAGCTAGGAGGATCAGTTTTCCATGCCATCTGGTTATGTATAGCAATGACTTTTCCAGGTCAGAAATCCTTTCCCAGTTCACATTACATAATCCAGGCTGGTTGTGAACTCATGGTGATCATCTTATCTCAGCCTCTTGAGTTCTGGGATTGCATGTGTGTGCAACCATGCCTGGCTTCATATGAAACATTTCAAACAGTAACAGTTCATTTAATTTTCACGAGATGATGAGAAAAGTGCTTATATCATCTTCATTTTACGGATAGAGAATCTGAGGACAGAGTGTTGGGAGAAATTCTACATAATTTGGGGGGAAAATGTCATACTCAAAATGATGGTTAGGCCTAGTTTTCCTGCCTATAGGCCAGCTATGGCATTTCCAGATGTAACTTTTCACCTCTGGTCACAGCAAAGATCCTAGTGGTCCCATGGTGTTCGATGATCCAGGGCAGGACTATACTAGCTGGAGTCACCCTAGGACCTTCATCTACATAGTTCTTTATTGCTCTAGGATTATTGTCTGCCTTCTCCCTCAGAGTCATCTATTACATTTGTTGTTCTAGAGGTACTGAATAAAGGTATGTCAAGCACAGGGTCTCATCTTTGCTGCCCAAAGGACCATCAGTCAATCCCAAGCTCAATTTTTTTTTTCTTTTGAGACAGGGTCTCACTTTGTAGTTCAGACTGGCCCTGAGCTCACTATGCAGCAAACCTCGAACTCACAGCAGTCCTCCCACCTCTGCCTCCCGAGTGCTGGGATTACAGGTATGAGCCACCATGCCTGGCTACAAGCTCAGTGTCTTGTCTAAGTCTCATTTCTGTCTTAATTAATACACATTGTGCTGTCAGGCTCACAGGAGAGTTGGACTTAATTGCAGAGGTTCTAGTAACATCCCCTTTCCCATTCCCTATAACAGAGGAGTTTCTGAGGTCTTAGCTTCTAAGAGGAACCAGGATTCTAACTCTCAATTTGTCTTGATTGCCATATTTAGATTCATTTATATACAAATATACATTCCTATACATGTGTGTATAAATATGTATTTTAAGTTACTAGAATTTTTCACACAAGTAGAAAATCAGTAATTTTCATTAGACTAGGTTCCTAATTTTAATGCGCATTTTACATTTTTTCTTAATTACATTCTCTGAATTCATTGTCTGCCTCACTGGTTCTCAAAAGTGCAGTCTGTAGACTACTGGCCATCCCCAGCCAGGGGCCTTCAAGCTCACAACTTGCAGGTTAAGGTATGCTTCCCTTTTCACCATATTGACTTCTACAGCAATGGTGCCTCACCAAGTATCAAACTAGACTTCAAATGGTGCTAGTAGTAACTGCATTTTTTACCCCCACTCACTTTCAGTAAAACAGTATCAGAATTACATAGGATTGTAGTCCCTGATGATATCTACAGAGATAGTAATGAGTGACTTTTTTATGATATTGGGGATCAAATTCAGGACCTTGTGCTTGTCAGGCAGGCAGGATGCCACTGAGATCCCTGGCCATTGTGATTTTTTGCTATGTATAATGAAACATCCATATGACCCAATTAACCAGTACTTTCCAGTTGTTTTAATGGCCACTATTACAGTCGTGTGGGTAAAAGAACCCTTCACAGAGCAAGACAAATCAGTGAGTCTGGGATAGATTGCACAAAGTTACTGATGGTTTCCAAAGTCAAATTGTGCTTAAATTTGCTGATGTTGGTCACAGCATCAAAGAATGTCCATAATTATCTGGAATGGTTACTTACTTTTTTTTTTTTTTTTTTTTTTGAGACAGTGTCTTGCTTTGTAGTTCAGGCTGGCCCTGAGCTCACTGTGTAGCCCAGGCAAGCCTAGAACTCAGCAATCTTCCTGTCTCTGCCTCTGAGTACTGGATTACAGGCGTTAACAGGCGTGAGCTATCACACCCATCACTGTGGTATGTGGTATTGATTGCTGGTGGGCGTGAGTCACCATGACCAGCATTGTGTGTGGCATCCAACTCAGGACCTTGCGTTTGCAAGACAGGCGCCAGAACCACAGGCCTAAATCTCCAGCCCTGGTTACTCTTTTCAAGGACATGTCTATGAGAAGCCAGATTTTCCTCATTTCAAATAACCAATATCCATTAAATTGAATAAAAAAAACCTTACATTATTAAGCCATATATTGAAACTTGGAAACATGTAAAGCAATACTACTTACTGTTAGGTATGATTTTGGTTGTACTTCACAACTGGTTGTTCATCAGGATTAACCTATATTAATGTATTCAACAATACTTTGGGGGCCATAGTAAAACCTCTTAGCAATTTGGGTGTTTTCCTCTACAATTTGTGTCATCTGCCCAGATGGCTCATGGTTTTTGCCGGACCATGTGGCTTCCTGTAGACCCACAGGGACATTTCCCTCTTTAGTGACTCTCTTTTTACAATCTCTCTGTTCAGGAAGTTGGCAATTCACTGGAGTTGTAGGGCCCATTAGAGAAATCAATCACATCCTGCATTCTGGCTGATCTTGGGAGTGGGGGCAAGGGCCAGATACACACAGATCAAATTCTGAATGGCAGGACCAAATTTAAAGAGATACCAAAAGTTTATATCATTTTATATGCCCAAGACCTAGATGTAATATGTGTTATATAGAAGAACATTTATTATTACTTTGCATGTAGTAAGCTTAACTTTAAAAGCTTAGTTTTAAAGCAGATTTTGCCTTCAGATGGATATACATTTCTAATTTCATATATATGATGTTTTGCACTAAGATTAATCCATTCTGCCAGTCTGTGTCTTTTAATTGGCCCATTGAGACCATTAACATTAATGGTTAAGATTGATACAGCCTGATTTATACCTATCATGATGTTATTCTATTCTTGGCTCTTTTTTTCTTTGCTTTTCCCCTTTCCACTCAGTTTCATGTCTTGCTCACTAAATTCACTCTGCTAGGTCTCATGAGTTTGTAACCTTCATTGTTTTTCTCCAAGATATTCTTTAGAATGTTTTGGAGTGCAGGCTTTGTAATTGAGAAGTTCTTCAGGTGTTCTTTGTCATGAAAGTATCTTATTTCTCCATCGATTTTGAAAGATAGTTTTGCAGGATACATCAGTCTAGGTTGGAAGTTGTTTTCCTGCAACACTGAAACACTTCCCTCCAGGCTCTCCTTGTATTCAGCATTTGCATGGAAAAGTCTGCTGTGATCCTGATGGGCTTCCCTTTGTATAAGGTTTTTTTTTTTTTTTTTTTTTTTGAGACAGGGTCTTGCTTTGTAGTTCAGGGCCTGCGCTCACTATGTAACCCAGGCAAGCCTTGAACTCAGCAATCCTCTTGTCTCTGCCTCCCGAGTGCTGGGATTACAGGCTTGAGCTACCAAGCCTGGCATCTGTTGTATAAGGTACTGATTGCCAGTGGGTGTGGCTACCACATGCAGTATTATTGTATGTGTTTACCAGGGATTGAACCAGGGACCTTGCGCTTGGGAGGCAGGCGCTGGAACCACTAAGCCAAATCTCTAGCCCTGTATGTGGGGTTTTTTTTCTTTTCCCTAGCTACTTTCAGTATTTTGTTCTTTTGTTGGCTATCTGGAACCTTGATAATTATATGCCTGGGTGCAAATTTTTTTAATATCACAGGCTTTTGGAGTCCTATATGTCTCATTTATCTGTATGTCCAGTTCTTTTCCTTTTCCTGTGAAGTTTTGTGATATTCTATCTGTAAACAGTTTTTTTGATGTCTTTTGCACTGTCTCCTGCTTCTTCACTGACTCCAGACAACCTTATGTTATTCTTCTTTGAGTCATCTAGGGGCTGTTGGATCAATTTCTCATGGTGCCATGCCATTTTCCACAAGTTATTTCTTTCCTGTTCATTGGCAGTGAGCCTGTCTTCTAGGTCTGAAATTCAGTTTTCTGCTTCATTCATCCTACCTTACAAACTTTAATTCTCATTTTTGACCACCTGGACCTCTGCTTGAAGCTCTTTATAATGTTCCATTGCTTTTGTTTTCTGAGCTTCTGTGATGTTCCTGATCTCTTCTTTAATGAAGTCCTTCACTGTGGACAGCATCTCTGTTTTCATCTCAGAGATCAGTTCTGATTTCCATATTAGTAGATCTGCTTTTGTTACCAGTTCAGAGAGACCTGGAGATTGAGCTTCATTTTGCTCCATTTCCCTTTTCCCTTAATTTCCCTGTGGTGGTGATCTTTGTGCCTGGTTTCTTGAATTTCTTCTCATTTCTGTTGTGCTGACAAAGACTGTATATCACTGCACAACCTGAGTGGTGCTTATCTAGATGTGCGAACAGGAATGAAGCTCCCACAAGGCTTCTGGCCTGAGTCCAGTAGTGGGTAGGCTAGAATCGCTTGGGCTGGATGGATGTCCCACAGGGCAGCTGGCCTGGGTCCGGTGGCAGGCAGGCTATTTGCAGGTGGTGGAAGTCACTGGGTGGCCTCTACAGTGTTTACATAGACCTGTCCAGGGTGGATGGAGCTGGCCTGGGTCTCGTGAGAGGCGGGCTGCTTGTAGGCCATGGAAGTCACTGCACAGCCTCCTCTGGGCTTACCTAGACTCACCCAGGGGGAGTTGAGCTCCGAAGGGGCATCTGGCCTGGGTATGGTGGCAGACCAGCTGCTTGCAGATGGTGGAAGTCACTGTGCGGCCTCTGCGAGGTTTACCCAGACTCACCCAGGGGGAGTGGAGCTCTCAGGGGGCATTTGGCCTGGGTCCAGTGGCAGGCCTGCTGCTTGCAGTTGGTGGAAGTCACTGCATGGCCTCTGCTGTGCTTACCCAGACCCACCCAGGGTGGATGGAGATCTCTGAGTCAGCTGGCCTGAGTCTGGTGGCAGGCCAGCTGCTTGCAGGTGGTGGAAGTCACTGAGTGGACTCTGCAGGATTTATCCAGACCTGCCTGGGGTGGATGGAGGTTCCTGGGTCAGCTGGCCTAGGTCTGATCTGCACTAAGATGAATAATTGTTTATTTGGCCAGTCAGCCCAAATATTGAAACTGGGAATCTGGATGTAAAGGAATACAAAAGAAAGCATGTTTTAAGTCTAGTACTGAAAACCAATTAGCACCTTCTGGGATCTGGGAGAGAAGGGTGTATGGGTTAGGGACCACTGGGTGGATTGACACTACTGACTGCCCTGCCTATTATACCCTTGGTCGCCCATACTTCAGGGTTTATTTTTGTCTACAAGTAGAAGACAGCGTACTTGTCCTGGATGCATATATATAATGGTATTTAAACAGGATAGAATATCTAGCCCAAGAAGGGAACTGGGCTTTCAGGCATAATCAAGAAGCAATGAGTGAAGAAAAAGCCATACCAGTTACAGCCTAGGGGTTGGGAGAAATAGCGAATTGCCTCTTTGCCTGTGATTCCTTTCACTGAAGTATGGTGGCTGGGAGGCGGGCCAGGATTGGAGAGAAGGACCGAGAGGGAGGCACCAGTGTCCAGCAGCAGGCTTACTTCTTTTCCCTCTATGGTTATAACTACCCAGGGCTCCTCCATGGAGATGACAGTCCGGCCAGAGGGAGAATGTAGCGAGTGCCCCGGGCCCCTTCAGTCCAGCTGGACCAGTTGATGAGATGGGTCTGAACCTTGGGGCCTTTGCCTCAAGGGGCAGTCTACTCTCCAGTGGTCACCTTTGCAGTTGGGGCATGGTCCAGAGGCCTCCTGTTGCAGTCCCTCCTGAGGTGGCCTGGTTCTTTGCGGTGATAGCAGGCAAGCTGAGTCATCGAACTCTTCTTGGAACCCCGAGAATTAGACCTAGAGTCTATTTCTCTGAGAGCAGCAGCAAATGCTGAAGCCTTCTCTTGATCTCTGTCTGCTGTTCTTGGCTCCTCCCTGCTCCCTATTATAAAATGTTGGGGAGGCAATTTTCATTAAAGTCTCAAGTGAACTATCTGGACCAGAAGCCATTTTTTGTAACTTTCTTCTAATATCTGGGGCTGACTGAGTAATAAACTTGTCTTTAAGAACAATTTGTCCCTCTATTGAGTCAGGAGCTAGTGATGTATGTCTTATTAGGACCTCTTGTAAGCAATTTAGGAAGACTGAGGGGTGCTCTTTTTCTCCCTGTTGGATAGTTGATAACTTAAAATAATTGATTGGCTTATTTTTTCTTCTTTTTAAGCCTTCAGTAATGCAGTACAATAGGTGTTTCCTATACCCGTCTCCTACCTGATTGTCAGGCCAGTAAGGGTCCTGTGTAGGGACAGCTTGTGCTCCAGTGGGGATTTCTAGCTCTCCTGGCTGCCTTTCAGCTGGTGGTTTATAATGTACTATATGATATTCATCTCTGGCCTTAATAGCAGCCTGTGTTGCAGCTTGTACCTCAACAGAAGTAAGTGTCTGAATTAGGATTAGCATCACATCTTTTCAGTCTAATTCAAAAATTTGAGCAAGTCCTCTAAAATTCTCAATATACCTGTCTGGATCTTCTGAGAACTTTCCTAAGTCTTGCTTAATTTGCTTTAGGTCACTAAGGGAAAAAGGTACGTGGACACGACCATGTCCAAAAACACTGTCTACTTCTTGTAAAGGGTATTGTCCTAGAGGAGCTTGAGATAAGGATGGATATAGCCCAGTGGAGGGTTGTATTATGGCTGGCTTACTCTCAAAGCTCGGAGGATAAGGAGGAGAGATCTCAGGCTCCACAGGACAAGTAGGAAAAAATTTTGTCTCAGTAGGTAGAGATTCAGTAGGAGTTATTTTAGAAATTTCTACCTCAGTAGGTTATATCTTACCTAGAGTCCTTAGAAACTTTGCCCTCAGATTTTAAAAGGCAAGGGTGGGAAGCCTCACTGATGGGGCTAGAACTGTCTGCCTTTCTTGAGGCTCACATTTACATTTTGAACACAAATAGGAGTTATTCCTTAATGCAAAGAAGATCTCAACATATAGTATTTCTGTCCATTTTCCCTTTTCTTTACAGTATAATCTTAGTTGTGAAATAGTATCATAATTAATACCTTCCTCTTCTTTCCATCTTGGCTCTGGGGTAAGTAGGCCACACATGGGTGCAGAGAAATACTAAGCTGCTCTTCTTCAGCAAGTGAGGATCGAACATTTTCCAGTATTTAAGAACACATAAGATGCAACTAAAAGATTTAACCCGCTGCTTGTTGTTTCTTTGAAAGAGGGGAGCTTAAGTTAATGGACAGAATCAGGGCACTCTTGTAGGAAATCACATCTAGAAATAGTTCCTCAGAGACTTCTGCCTTGGACCCCAGGCAGAAAGAGCTCTGAAGTAATCTATTAGATTTCTAGACATTTTAGGTAGGCCCTGATGAGACCAGGCTGAGGGAGTAGTTCAGTTTGGAGCAAAGTTTACTCTGCACCAGCGATAAATGGCAGACTTTGTATCTCCGATGCTTGAGCCTTGACATCTGCTGGTTTCCCTCTATCAGTCTCATTTCGAACCAGCTTATCATTTGAAACTCATAATTTTAGTCATAGTCCTCAAGTCAGTAAAGATACCCTTATCAACTTCCTATGCATGCCTGAAGGAAGAGAAAGGCCATCTAGAGTCCTATTTTGTTTATCTATCATGTGAAGATATATATACAGGTCAGGCAGCCAGTTGTTCTAAGTCTTTAACATGGCTCCCTGAAAGAAGTCACCTGACTACTATCAAAGAGAAAGTCTAAAGTTTAAGTCACTTAAAAAACATCTAGATAGGGCCGGAGGGTTAGCTCAGTGGTTCCAGCGCCTGCCTCGCAA
This sequence comes from Thryonomys swinderianus, assembly GCA_004025085.1. Taxonomy (NCBI): domain Eukaryota; kingdom Metazoa; phylum Chordata; class Mammalia; order Rodentia; family Thryonomyidae; genus Thryonomys; species Thryonomys swinderianus. The sequence continues at coordinate 13,624 of PVIC010028762.1, forward strand.
GTGCAAGGTCCTGAGTTCAATCCCCGGTAACCACATATAATGCTGGGCATGGAGACACGCCCACCAACAATCAACACCGCATACCACAATGCCAGACATGGTGGCTCACGCCTGTAATCCCAGCACTCAGGAGGCAGGGACAGGAGGATTGCTGAGTTCGCGGCAGCTTGCCTGGGCACCATAGTGAGCTCAGGGCCAGCCTGAACTACAAAGCGAGACCCTGTCTCAAAAAGAAAAAAAAAAATCGAGATATTACCATATAGCATTCATAAGTCCACAGTCAAAGTTTTCCAGCCTATTATCTATCTACCAACATTTTTGTCTACATGAGAGGTAGAACCCATGTCTAGGGGAGACAAGATTTAGGTAGTCTAATTTCATTAAAGAATTTGTTTCTGTATGCCATGTGGGGTTCTATCTGGCTGGTAGAGAAAAGGGGTCCAACCACATAACTCGACTCATAATGGAGGCTTATGAAAGGGTTTTGCCAGCATCGTTCAGAGCACTCTGAGGCAAAGCACATCTGGTGATCACTGGCAAGTTTTCCCTATCACCTCACTGAGGAGATTTTGGGTATGGATAAGACGTGGAGATTCTCTCTTGATTACTCAGATGGGCAGGCGGGAGCCAGTTTCTTCTGGGGAACCTTCAAAACCCACCAAAGAGTCACCTTGGCCAGGGCTCCTCAGTTGTTGCCCCAGTTTCCACTAGTTCCACGCAATCAGAGATCTGTCTCTGAAAGGAATCCAATTGCTTATCTGGTCAGTATTCCACCCATGACTGCAAGTCACCAGAGGGCAAATGGAGAAACCTGTCCTCTGCTTTTAGAGTGGCAGCCACCCAGTGGCGTTTACTGGCTGGCAGGGTAACCACTGTTTGATTAAAATTCTATAAGGGACAGAAAAAAAGCTGAAGAGATCTATTTCACAGCATTTTAAGCAACAACCCAGTAGAAAAACATGTACAGTGCAAGATTAAAACACAGTTCTAACAAAACACAATGTACTATAAGAGAAATCAGCAGTTTGCAAATATTTAAAGCATACAACTTAGAATTTAGACCGGTTTAGAAGCAAATACTAAAAAGAAGGACCAGAATCTGTAGAATAAAGTTAAACCCTATGAAGTTACAATTTGCAGAGAAAAACCAACCTTTCAGAGTTTCTAAAGGAAAGAAAACTCTTACCTCTATGCAATTATCTCGCTGGAACCTCCAATATGACGCAGGAGAGTTAAGGCCTAACTCCCCACCTGAAATGCAAGTTCATGTCCTCTAAAAATCGAAGAATGAATTTTATGATCGACAGATGTTTGACTAGGAAAATTTCATTGAGAGAGAAAGCTTCTGCCTTAAGAGAGACTAAGGGGGAACCCAGAAAGTGGGTAACCCTTCATTTTTCTTGATGCTATTATGAAAAGCATTGCTTTCCTAATTTCTCTCTCAGTGAGTTTATTATTTGTGGCCAGGAATGCTTTTGATTTTTGAGTGTTGACTTTGTATTCTGCTATGTTACTGAATTTGATCATTAAACCTAGGAGTCTTATAATGGCATTTGGGGGGCCTTCTATATAGAGTATAACGTCATCTGCAATAACTTCTGCCTTTCCTATTATTTCTTTCTCTTGTCTAATTGCTCTGGCTAATGCTTCCAGAACATATATTGAATAAGAGTGTTAATAATGGACATCCTTCACTTGTTTCTTATTTTAGAGCAAGCAGTTTCTGGCCATTTAGTAAGATGTTGGCTGTTGGCTTGTCATAGATGGCTTTTATCAGATTGAGATAAAGTTTTCCTATTCCAATTTTCTGTAGGGCTTTTATCATGAATCAGTCTTAGACTTTGTCAAATTCTTTTTCTGTGTCTATTGAGTTGACACAGAATTTTTTTCTGAAGAATAGTTTAGAAAATTCAGAATCTTTATTTTTGTTATTGGTTCTGTTAATGTGGTATATTAAATTTATTTATTTGTATATATTGCACCATCCATGCATTCATGAATGGGGTACATCCTCCTTGGTCGTGGTAAATAAGCTTCTTGATGATTTGTTGCATTCTGTATACCAACATGTTATTGAGGATTTTTACACCTGTGTTCATTAAGGACTTGGCCTGTAGTTCACACCTGTGTTCATTAAGGACTTGGCCTGTAGTTCTCTTTTTTGGTTGGATCTGTCTGTAGTTTTGTATCAGGGTAATGCTTGCTTCCAGGAATGAATTTGTAAGTATTACTTCCATTTCTACTTCCTTAAAAAATTATTTGAGGAGTAGTAGCATTAGATCATCTCTAGATGTTTTGTTGAATTCAGTAGTAAAACCATCAGGACCTGAACTTTTCCTTGTTGGTAGTTTTCTAATTAATTCTTCAATTACATTGACTGATATCAGGTTATTTTAAATTTTTGTGTCTTTTTGATTCAGCTTTGGTAATTTATATATATTTAGGAATCCGTACATTTCTTCTGAGTTTTCCATCTTGGTTGAGTATATGTTCTCAAAGTAGGTACTGATTATATTCTAGATTGTTACTTTACTATTTTCAATCCTAATTGCATGAATTTGAATCTTTCCTTTTTAAAAATGAAGCTGGCTAAATGTTTGTCTATTTCATTTAATCTTTCAAAGAACACTTCAATTCATTAATATTTTGTATTCTTACTCACAATTGTATTGTTCTCCTCTATTTATAATATTTTCCCTCATATGTGATTTTGGTTTAACTTATCCTTCTTTTAGGTCCAACACTGAATTTTTTTTGTTTTGTTTTTGTTTTGTTTTTTGCTTTTTTTTTGAGACAGGGTCTCGCTTTGTAGTTCAGGCTGGCCCTGCGCTCACTATGGTGCCCAGGCAAGCCGCCGCAAACGCGCAATCCTCTTGTCTCTGCCTCCCGAGTGCTGGGATTATAGGCGTGAGCCACCACGTCTGGCATTGTGGTATGCGGTGTTGATTGTTAGTGGGCGTGTCTGCACACCCAGCATTATATGTGGTCACCGGGGATAGAACTCAGGACCTTGCGCTTGCGAGGCAGGCGCCAGAACCACTGAGCTAACCCTCCGGCCCCAACACTGAATTATTTATTGGAACTTGCTCCATGTTTCTGATGCAGGAATTCACTGTTAAAAATTTCCCTTGTAGGACTGCTTTCATTTTGTTCCACAAGTTCTGGTATGTTGTACTGGCATTATCGTTTAGTGATAGAAACTGTTTAACTTCTTTAATTTCATCTATGACCCTTTAGTTGTTAGGAGGTTATTATTTAATTTCCATGTGCTTGGGCAGTTTTGCTAATCCTTTTCCCATTGATTTTAAATTTTATTGCACAAGAATTTGATAATATGCATTAGATAATTTCAGTGACTTTGCATTATCCTAAGCATGTTCTATGAGCTAGCATGTTGTTTATTTTGGAGAAAAGTACAGCTAAAAAAATGCATATCCTGTTGTTGTGGGTGTAACTTTTTTGTCTAGTTGATCAATTTGTGCCAGTGTGGTACTGAGGTCCACATTACAATTAATGCTCACTTGATTTTTCATGTCCATTATAGTTTGTTTTACATAGCTGAGTGCTGGTATTTGGTGCATATATATTTGTAATTGTTATATCTTAGTTCTTGTAAGGATTGTTCCATTAAGTATGAAGTGACCTTCCTTGTCTCTGCTGATTAGTCCTACCCCTGCATTTTTCTGGGTTCCTGTAACATGGAGTATTGTTTCCATCCTTTGACTATCAGTCACTTCATTTCTTTTTGAGTTAAATGTGTTTCTTCTATGCAGCATGTTGTCAGATCTTGTTTCCTTTTTTTTTTTTTTTTTCAGACAGAGTCTTGCTGTGTAGTTCAGGCTGGCCTTGAGCTCACTTGGGATTACAGGCATGAACCACCACACCCAGCATTGTGGTATGTGCTATTGTTTGCTGGTGGGCATGAGTCACCATGCTCGGTGTTGTTTTATGTGGTTACTGGGAATTGAACCAGGGACCTTGTACTTGCTAGGCAGGTGCTGGAACTACTGAGCTAAATCTCCAGCCTGAATCTTGTTTTTTGATCCATTCTGCCAGGCTGTTTCTTTTGATTGGTGAATTGAGGCCATTTACATTGATGGATATAACTGATATATATTGATATCCTTGTTATGCTATTTTCTTGTTGTTGCTTTCCTTTTTTTCTCTTTATGCTTTAAGTTCTTGCCTTGTCTGGTGGATTCATTCTGTTGGGATTCATGGAATTATTATTTTTGTTGTCATTTTCTAAAATATTCTCCAGAACATTTTTGGAGTGCTGGTTTGGTGGTCGTTATTTTCTTCAGGTTTTCTTTACCATGGGAGTATCTTGTTTCTGTCTTGATTTTGAAATTAATTTTGTACATCAATCTGGGATGGAGGTTGTTTTGTTTTAGAGTTTGAAATACTTCACTTCAAGCTCTTCTTCAGTTAAGGGTTTGGGTTGAGAAGCTGGTTGTGATTCTAGTGTGATTTCCTTTATAGGTGATGTGTTTCTTTTCTGTAATAGCTTTTCTTTCTTTTCTTTTCTTTCTTTCTTTCTTTCTTTCTTTCTTTCTTTCTTTCTTTCTTTCTTTCTTTCTTTCTTTCTTTCTTTCTTTCTTTCTTTCTTTCTTTCTCTCTTTCTTTCTTTCTTTCTTTTTTTTTTTTTGAGACAGGGTCTTGCTTTGTAGTTCAGGCTGGCCCTGAGCTCACTATGTAGCCCAGGCAAGCCTCAAACTCAGCAATCCTGCTGCCTCTGCCTCTCGAGTGCTGTAATTACAGGCTTGAGCCACCAAGCCCGGCATTTGTGGTGTGTGGTACTGATTGCTGGTGGGTGTGAGAAACTACACCCAGTATTGTTGTATGTGGTTACTGGGGATTGAACCAGAGACCTTGTGCTTGCTGGGCAGGTGCCAGAACCACTGAGCTAAATCTCCAGCCCTGTAATAGCTTTTAATAGTCTGTTCTTGTGTTGAATTTCTGGAATCTTGTATTCTTTAGTGTAATTATTTTTCTGATCATAACTAATTGGAGTTCTGTATGCCTCATTTATCTGTATGTCACATTCTTTTTTCATACTTGAAAACTGCAATGCTCTGCCATTACTTCTGTCAATGGGGTTTTTATGTTCATTGTGCTATCTTACCATTTTTTATTTATTCTTATTTTTTTTTTGAGACAGGGTCTCACTTTGTAGTTCAGGCTGGCTCTGAGCTCACTATGTAGCCTAGGCAAGCCTCGAACTCAGCGATCCTCCTGTCTCTGCCTCCTGAGTGGTGGGATTATGGGCGTGAACCACCACGCCTGGCACAGCGGTATGTAGTATTGATTGCTGGTGGGTGTGAGTCTCCATGCCCAGCATTGTATGTGGTTATGGGGGATTGAACTCAGGACCTTGTGCTTCTGAGGCAGGCACCAGAACCACCGAGGTAACCCTGTAGCCCTTTCATTGATTCTTATTAATCATACGTTATTTTTCTTTGTGTAATCTACCAGCTATTGGATTGATTTTTTTTTTTAGTTCCTTGCTATTTTTCAGAAGTCTTTCATTTGAGGATCACCAACTGCAAACTGGTCTTCTAGATCTAATATTCTGCTCTGTTGTTTATTCTGCTGGTATACTTCCAATAAAATTTATTTTTTTTTGAGACAGGGTCTCTCTTTGTAGTTCAGGCTGGCCCTCAGCTCACTATGTAGCCCAGGCAAGCCTCGAACTCAGCAATCCTCCTGCTTCTGCCTCCTGACTGCTGGGATTAGAGATGTGAGCCACCACGCACAGGTCAATAAATATTTTAATTGAATTCTTTATTGGTACAATTTATATACATCTCACAATCATATATAACATTGAGGAATTTGTACCAGTATATGACACAAGTTAATTCTTATTTTTACCCATATCACTCTCCACCCACACCTCCCCACCCCCTTTATACATACTCTTTTATTTTATTCCTGAATCATATTTATTCCTTCCCCTCATCACATTCCCACACCAAATTTCCTATGGAAATTTCCCACTCTGTAAAAGCTGTCATACTTTCTAGAGCTCATTTGCATCTACAGGTGTTCATGTCAAAGAGAAGATCTGGAATTGGCCTATCTGTGATCTATTGATTTTACATATTAGTATATACTCCAGGTGTCTCCATTTGCACATAAATGAATCAATCTTGTCATTCTTTATGGCAGAATAATACTCCATTTCATAAAAATCCCCCACAACTTCCTTACCCACTCTCCAGTTGATGGGCATTTGAGTTGTTTCCAAGACTGAGCTATCACGAACTGAGCAGCTATGAACAAGGGTGTACATCTGTCTTTCCAATGGGATTTTAAAAATTCTTTTGGGTATATTCCTAGCAGGGGGATAGCAGGGTCAAATGGGACCCCTAGTTCTAGTTTTCTGAGAAATCTCCACACAGATCACCACAATGGTTGCACAAGTCTGCAATCCCATCAAGAGTGGAGAAGGGTTCCTTTCTCCCCACAGCCATGCCAGCATTTATTGTTGGTTGATTTTGTGATAGCAGCCATTTTTTGAGGAGTGAGATGAAATCTCAGAGTTGTTTTCATTTGCATCTCTCGAATGACCAGTGATGTTGAACATTTCTTCATATGCTTCTTGGCTGCTTTGACTTCTGCCTCTGAGAAGTGTCTGTTCATTTCAGATGCCCATTTTGGAATTGGGTCTTTAAACTCGGGGAGGCTGATCTGTTTGAGTTCTTTATATATTGTAGATAATAGCCCTTTGTCTGATAAACAGCTAGTAAAGATTTTTTCCCCATATTGTTGGTTGTCTTTTAGCAGTGCCAGTGACTTCCTTTGCTGTGCAGAAACTTTTCAGTAGGATGAGATCCCATTTGTTGATTCTTTCTGCTAGTTCTTGTGCTAGAGAGGTTTTATTCATAAAGTCTCTGCCTAAACCAATGTCTCCAAGAGATTTACCTAGCCTGTTTTCCAACAGGCTTATTGTTTCTGTTTTAATGTTTAAGTCTCATCTCCATTGTGAGTTTAGTTTTGTGTATGGTGAAAGAGGTCTAGCTTTACCTTTTGGCAGGTTAAAACCCAGTTTTTCCAGCACCATTTTTTGAAGAGGCTCTCTTTCCTCCATTGGGGATGTTTGCCTCCTTTGTCAAAGATAAGGTGGCTTAGAGTATCTGGAGTTGTTTCTGGGTCTTCTGATCTATTCCACTGGCCCTTGGGTCTGTTACTTTGCCAATACCATGCAGTTTTTATCACAGCTGCTTTATAGTAGAGTTTTAAATTGGGGATTGTAATACCACCTGCCATGTTGTGGTTGCTTAGAATTGCTTTTGCTATTCTAGGTCTCTTGTGTTTCCAGATGAATTTTTGTATTATTTTCTCTAGCTCTGTGAAGTATAGCGTTGGAATTTCAATTGGAATTGCATTGAATCTGTATAGTAGTTGTGGGAGTATAGACATTTTGATGATGTTGGTTCTCCATAGCCAGGAACAAGGGATGTATATTCACTTTCTGGTTTCCTTTTCTATCTCAGTTTTCAGATTCCTATAGTTTTCAGAGTAGAGGTCTTTCACTTCCTTTGTTAGGTTGATTTCCAGATATTTCATTTTTCTGGGTGCTACTGTGAAAGGGATTGACTCCCCAATTTCTCTTTCAGTGAGTCTGTTGTTTGTGTAGATAGGCAGTTTATTTTTGAACATTAACCCTGTATCCAGCAACACTACCAAATTTGGTAATTAAGTCTAGCAGTCTTTTGGTTATTAGGATCTTCCAGATAGAGTATCATATCATCAGCAAATAATGACAGTTTAACTTCTTCCTTTCCTATCTTTATTCCTTTTATATCTTTGTCCTGCCTGATTGCTATGGCTAATGTTTCCAGCACTATATAGAACAAGAGTGGTGACAGCAGGCATCCTTGCCTTGTTCCTGATCTTAGTGTAAAGGGTTTCAGTTTTTGCCCATTGAGCATGATGCTGGCTGTTGGTTTCTCATAAATAGCTTGTGTTAAATTGAGATAAAGTCCATCGATTCCAATTCTCTGTAGGGTTTTGATCATAAATGGGTGTTGGATTTTGTCAAATGCTTTTTCTGCATCTACTGAGATAATCATATGGTTTTTGTCCTTGATTTTGCTAATATAGTGTATGCATTGATTGATTTACGTATGTTGAACCAGCCTTGCATCCCTGGGATAAATCCGACTTGATCAGGGTGTATAATTTTCTTGATAACTCTGTATTCTGTTTGCCAGTATTTTATTGAGGATTTTTGCATCAATGTTCATTAGAGAGATTGGCCTGTAGTTTTCTTTTTTGGTGGGATCTTTCCCTGCCTTTGGAATCAAGGTGATGGTTGCTTCAAGGAATGATTTGGGGAGTCCTGCTTCCCTTTGGATTTCATTAAAGAGATTGAGAAGTACTGGTATTAACTCTTCTTTAAAAGTTTTGTAGAATTCAGCAGTGAAGCCATGAGGACCAGGGCTTTTCTTTGTTGGTAGGTTTTGTATTACATTTCCAATTTCCCAGATTGATATCGGGTTGTTTAACATTTTTATATCCTCTTCATTCAGCTTTGGAAGTTCATATATGTCTAGAAATCTATCCATGTCTTCTAGATTTTCCATCTTCTTGGAGTATAGGTTTTCAAAGTATGTGTTTATGATCCTTTGGACTTCCTCTGGGTCTGTGCTGTTTTCCCCATTTTCATTCCTTATAGCATGGATTTCAGGCTTTTCCTTCCTTTGTTTGATAAGGTTGGCTAAGGGTCTGTCGATCTTATTTATCCTTTCAAAGAACCAGCTCTTTGATTCATTGATTCTTTGTATTGTTCTCTTTGTCTTCATTGCATTAATTTCTGCTCTGATCCTTATAATTTCCTCTCTAGGATGTGCTTTGGGTTTGTTTTTCTCCTCTTTTTCTAATTGTCTGAGGTTCATCATTAGATTGTTTATTTCAGTTTGCTCTATTTTCCTAGTGTAGGCATTCACTGCTATGAATTTCCCTCGCAGAACTGCTTTCATTGTGTCCCATAAATTCCTGTATGTTGTGCTGGGGTTTTCGTTGAGTTGTAGGGACTGTTGAATTTCTTCTTCAAATTCTTTTGTGGCCCATTGGTTGGTTAACAGAGTGTTGTTCAATTTCCATGTGTTTGTGAGGATCTTGGAATTTCTTCTGCTATTCAGCTCCAGTTTCAAGGCACTATGGTCTGATAGTATGCAGGGGACAACTTTGATTCCTTTGCATTTACTTAAGCTTGTTCTATGGACTAGAATGTGATCTACTTTGGAGAATGATCCATGAGCAGCTGAGAAGAAGGTATATTCTCGCTTTGAAGGGTGAAAAATTCTGTAGGCATCTAATAAGTCCATTTGCTTAAAAGTTTGATTTAGCTCAAGTATTTCCTTATTGATTCTTTGTG